>VXAD01010087.1:2061239-2278416 GCA_013399195.1 Dicrurus megarhynchus | reverse complement strand
GGGGGCGGCTCCATCTCCCGGCCCCTGCCCTCGGGAATTCCCTGCCCGCTGGCTGCCCGTGCCAGCCCCACGCGTGACCCGCCCGCCCCGCGGGTGCCGCTGCGTCGGGCACTTGTCTGTCCCAGATGTTCTTCCCCCGCGAGTGACCGGTGGTGAGAGACCCTTGTGCGAGCTGCCGGGGTTCACAAGTACAGACTTTTCCCTGCGTCTTTCCACCGGCAGCGTAGTTGCCAGAGATGCCACGAAAGCGCGTGGAGGTTTTCCCTGTGCCCGAGCGGGGGGTTCCTTCCTCTGCGAGAGCAGCTTCTGAGAATAGCGGCTTTTCCATTAGTTCTGGCCGTGTTTCGGAGGCTGACGTGGGCAGGGTGGTACTCGCTGTCCGGAATGAGGAGCTGCTGTCACCTCGGGAGCTGCACTTTGCGGGTTTTCCAGGGAAAAGGGAGGGCGGCTGGTTATTGCCCTGTGCTGCCACTGGGTTCCAAACCGCAGAGGCACTGGCAGATTTTAAGCTTTCGAGCTTTTTGTTTTGCATGTTTTTTATATGTAAATTAATCTAGCAGAACTTTAAAGGAGTTTTAAATCGTGGTGTGTTGTGTTTCCTCTCCCAGCACCTTACAGGCAGGGTATTTTTTTAAAAATTAATTAGTTGAGAAAGGGCAGCTTTCGGTGGGTGGAGGACTTGTTTTCCCCTTTGCATTCCGATTATATTATGATCAGTGTGACCTCATATATCTAATTAACTTGGTATGTCTTTGTGTCTCTGATTCATGATTTCACAGAGATGTTCTGAATGAAAGGCTATTCCTGTTTTTTGAGCTCTTACTCCTTAACTTATTAAAGCAGTTGGTTTCTCCCCAGCATTGTTACCCCACTGAATGCAGGAGATGTTTTCTGGGGCTTAGAGTGGGCCACGGACAGAATTCAAATGCCGGTATTAAAGCAGGATTATTTCCACTAGCAACTGTACCTCCTGAAGTCATTTTTCTTTAAGGCATATCTTTGTGATTATCATGGAAAACAAGAAGAACACTGGAGGAGGGAGCCCGGAAAGTATGGAACTGCCAGAGAGTGTAAACAATCGTTCCATTTCAATGAGCTTTTCAGTGGCATCTTCATGTTTCACAATTTGACGTTATCTAACTTCTTGATTATTTGTTGACTTTGCAAGTACTTTTCGCAAGCTCTGCAACATAACGGCAAAAAAGGAGGAATTCAGTACTCAAACCATGCATGTTCTTCAAAATTTTGGTTTTTGGTGGGGTTTGATGGTTGTTTTTACCCTCATGATCCTGCGCCATTGGCCCCAGCAGGAGTTTGTATAACTGAGAAGCATAATTCTATGGGTCCTGTTCAGCCACTTGCTGAAAGATTCTCTGTTGTGTTAGTTACTACTAAAATTTATTCAGGTGAAGGTATCCATAAAAAAAGAATTTTTGCGAGGAGGGTGTGACATAAGTGTTTCAAGTGGAGGTGATGCTTGCCTGCTTGGAAAGGTATCAAGTGGTGGGATCTGCTGCCCTTAAGAAGCCTGATCCAAGCTAAACTGAAAGCAGTGGGGGGGGGGTTGAATTTGGATTGTAAGAAACAGGCCATGATTATCATTTTAGTTCCTCCTTATGAGCAAAGGAACATTATTTTTTAATTTGGTGTGAGAAATCCCACCTTGTCCAACAGATTCCTTCATGATAATAACAAATCTTATTAGGACCGTGTAAGATCTTGTGATGTGATCACGGTGTACATGCATATATGAGACTGCAGGATTGATCAACAGAACCCTAGTGAAGGTCTGTGTGAATGTAAAATGTTGTTTGAATTCAGTTTTACCAAGTTGGTTTGTGTAGTTGGAGCAGAGGATGCAGGTTTTGGGCTCAGCTCAGAAACAAAGGTGTTACTTAGGATTTGTGTTTGCTTCATGAAAATCAGCATCTTGCAGGGAAGATGAATTTTAACTGGGATTTGTAATACTGCTTTGTGTAGTCACAAAATAACAGAAGACATCAGGTTTTAAGAAGTGCAGAAGTCTTCTAACATAAGTAGCTATACACGATAAAAGCTTAAGTGTAGGCACATGTCATTAGCTGGCTGGTGCTTCACAAATGTTAGGAATGATATTCATGTGTCCTGCTTTGGTCATTAGATAATTTTATATTCTTTTTTAAATTATATATATATTTTATATATTTTTTAAAAAAAATATTATTAATTTTGGTCGTTAGATAATTAGATAATTTTGACAAATCTAGGTAAGTTTCTGGTTAGCTTTGAAAACTTGATTTTTCGTGGTGGTTTTAGTGCTCCTTTCTCTTGGAAGTAGCAATTCCTATGCCTTCAGTAAGACTTTTTTTATATGAAGAATTTTAAGTACGTGCCAAACCAATGTGTGCAAAGTATCAAAAAGAAGGAGGATTGTTTTACATTTGAAGGGCAGATGTGACCATACTCTCTCTTAAACCAGCATGGCAAGGCTGGGGAAGTGAACCTTTGCCAGCACATTTATTTCCCTGAAAGTAACTTTTTCAGTGCAAAGCATCCCTTGCATGGCAACCCGTCAAGATACTTTTTCTTTCTGTGCAGCCTGTGTGCATACACATGCAAGTTTGGCTTGAGTTTGATAATAACATGCTGAAGCCCTAAGTATTTCATACTTGTTTCATAAAGAACCCGCTTCATAAAAGGAGAGAGAAACATCCATTCTGGTTTTGAGTGGCTTATTTCCCTTTCTCTGAGTGGTTGGAGAAGGTTGAAACTTCACCCATTTTTGGATTGACAGCAGCTACAGTTGGTTTTGTGCAATTGCTGCAAAGTGAGAAATGTTGCTTTAAAAACATTTGTATTTCAAAGTGTGCAAGAAGATATGTTTCATATCATGGAGCCGCCGGTGGGGCATTGACTCAGGGGTGGCTGTCAGGGAAGGAGCCTGTTCAGTGAATCACCAGTTTTGATCCAACGCCTAATTCTACCCTTGTTTGTGCTGCAAAAGTAAATGAGATCACAATAGGAAGAAGGTTTCAAAAATTAACAGCTACACTGCATTTTGGAAGCGTCTGTGTGCATTGTCTTTCTCTCAGGAATAAATTTGAAGGCTTGAATAGATTAGCAGGCTCTGTAATGAGGTGGGAATGCATTATTTTGAATGGATTTGGATTGATTTAGACAGGTTTTGGGTTAATTATGTTTGAGACACTTTGGCTGTGACTAATAAGAAAATTACATGTAATCTAAACTTTAAGACCTAGGAATGCACACTGTTGTGCTTGAGCACTCAGGCTGCTCCTGCTGTGTCAGTGCCTTTCTGAAAAAAATGTATGTAGTAAATAAAATAACAGTGAGCAACTGGATGGGAGTTGCTCTGTATTGTTGGAAGGTCTTTGCTATAAACATTGTATTGTGCTCCATCTTAGTGAGTTCTGTCTTCAGCCACTCCATGGGGATGTGTTCTGCAGGTATTTTGTGATGCTTTCTGGAGTGCTTAATTTAGTTTCTGTATTTGTTCTTGTCAAACACATTAAACTTTAGGGCCCAGGTCTCTGCATTGCTTTTGTTGCATTTAAACATTTAATTTAGGTTGTAAAATCCAACTACAGACAAGTTGAACTATAAAGGAATGAATGGAATTGTTAGAGAGAGTTGCTAATGATAATAATTGCATTACTCTGTGGATCTATGGGCTTTTTAATGTCTTGGGAGTCTCTTGGGACAGGAAATTCTTAGAGCTGTGACAGCTGTTCCCATTTTACAGGTAGGACAACTTGGCTGTATCCTGCACATCTTTATTCTTTCATCCAGCTGTTGTTCCTCTCTGTCCCTTCCGTTCTCCTTGCCCTGTATGAGGTGCTTGTATGAACAGAGCAGGGAAGGGGAGCTGGGATGTTCTTTGCCATGATCTGCTTGTTTGCCCTCCAGGCAGTTTGACTTTGCCTCTACACCTGCCCTTTCTCAGGCTTCTGGATAATTGTTATTTTTTGAAGGCTAAGTTAAAATTGCAGTCAATGCATCCTGCTGTAGCAGTTTTTTATCTCCCATTCAAGCTCACCTTTGTTTGCACAATCCTCTAAGTTTCTTTAGCTACTTATAAAAGAAAGCAAAATGTTGTGTCCCAAAATTCTTCTTTCAGTACCTCATTGCTACTTCCCTCACTGGTTATTGCCCTCAGTGTCCCAGATTATGACTGATGTAGTTCAAATAGCTCCTTTTTCTGGGATTTTTATTCCAATTCAGGCCACTCCAGAGTTCTGAACCCCTGCATTGTTGGTAATTCCTCACCTCCAAGGCTCAGCTTTCTCTCCCAGTGTCTACACTGGATGTCTCTTGTTATCCCTGCTCCCATGGGCCTTCCAGGCATTCTGCTTTCACCAAGGATTGCTTCTGCTGAGTCTGTCCATTGGAAGTGTTGTCCACACGTAGTGGATTTTTCACTGCAAAACAGCTGTGTAATGCAGAGCTCACTGTGGCTAAAACTGCCCAGGAAAGCTGAGTGCTTTGGTGTGGGGTTTTGAAATGCTGCAATAAAAGTGCAGGGTTTAGTCCCTCTCCCAGTGAATTCCATTGCCAGAAGCTACATCAAAGCAGCTCTCAGCCTGTGTATGGCTTGATTTAGAGACTCAATTAAGGGGAAACATTAAACAGATAGGGAGAAGGGGGAAAAGGTGATCTGTGTGAGCAGCTAATTATTCACTTCCATAATTCAGCGATTTTTACACTAATAGGTTGGAAAGTAAATACCACTTCACATAGATGTAGTATTCCATTATTTATACACTGATGAAATTGGAGGTTAATTAAGACTAAAGCAGAAGACTTTAAACCCTTAATGAAATCTGTTGCTTTGTACAGTCAGTGAAGTGCCAGTGCCTGGTGTTCCTTTACACAGAGGTGAGTTACTCTGAAGGGTAGAACGCTGCTGTTACACAGAGAAGCACTTCAATGTCTTGAAAAAATAATAACAGCTCAAAACTGTTATTTTTCTCTTTATTTAGAACTTCTGTTTGTAGCATTAACTTCAGTGATTAATTGTGTGTGCTGAGCAGGGGCTGAGATTGATGTTCTCTGCTCAGAGATATGTCCAGAACAGGCAGTGATCTATGATTTGCCTTTTGAACTCTCCTGGAATGATTACTGTGCCTGGGATTTAGTTGCTTGGTCAGCTCCATCCCGTGTAATGGAGGCTAAGTGCCATCTGTGCTGGAATGTGGCTACACCATGGTGGAAGCATTCCTGGAGCATGCAGTTTTTACCTCCACACTAAACACAGAACCAAGAGACTGTTTTCAAAAGGTCTTCAACTCCCCGGGAGAACCCGATTTTTCTGGCTAGCAGGGAGCTTCAGTGTGCCTCTTACTGTGTTCCCTGTATCTGGCTGAAATGTATTTAAAGCCCACACAGGTGGGTGCTAGGTGAAAATCCCACAGTTTGGCCCTTGGAATATGTTCTGATTCATCTGGGATATGTGACTATATTTGTTTTCAAAAATCTCTGTTTTAGCAAAATCTCATGGATTCCGTGGGGTGAAACAGAGAGCAGTCCTTTGAAACTCTGCCAGTGCCTTCAGGCCAGGATTGAGGCATGCATCTTTAATGGCAAAATTAATTAACTGTTAGAACAATTTACATATGGATGGAGTGTTTTTTTTTTTTTTAAAGTATGGATGTCTTCTTCCATTATGGGCTTGGAAATGAAGTTGCTGGATACAGTTGTGCGATCTGCATTGTGTTGAAAAGTTGGCTGGGTGGTTGTAACTCTGTTCTGGCTTCCTGACCTCTGGGCTGGGGAAAGAGCTGTCATTTGTACAGAGCAAGGTCTGATTTGAGGTGCTGTGAAATTGGCTTCATCGGTGTCTGTAGTGCAGTGATTTTTGCAAACACAGAAATAGGAATAACAGAAAATTTCTGAAAATAGCCTATTTCTTTGTGCTGTGATTGTAACACTATTTATCTGTCCCATTGACAAAAATTAGCATGCCATTTGCATATTTGTGGACATCTAACCAGAAAAAACCTCCTGATCCCTTGCAAAATGATGTTGAAGAAAAAACCAACCACCCTGATGTCTATTAATGTGGGATACTGTCTACCTCAGTAATTTTTATATGCCTATCTCTGAATTTTCAGGAAGCCTGGAGAGCAGAAACATCCAAAGGAGCCCCCATCCTTGCAGTGCATGCATCTGGCAGTGGTGGCATGTGGGGACCGGCTGGAGGAGACGCTGATCATGCTGAAATCAGCAGTTCTGTTCAGCAACAGGAGGCTCTGCTTCCACATCTTTGCTGAGGATTCCCTTAAGCCTGAATTTGAGAAGAAGGTGAGTTTCTTTGTCATTTGGTAAATAAATAAATGAGTTAGTTATAAGTTGTATATCTCTGAGAAAAGTTAAATTGAAATCAACCAGTAGCAGCTGAGCACATTGTTTACTGTACACAGTTATAAATTCCTTATGCGTGCATTTTTTTACAAAAGTTGTATAACGTGTAGTGTCTGATTTCCTCCCACCATCTCTTTCAGTTAAAGGAGTGGCCTTCCTCATATACAAAGAAGTTTGAGTCCAACATTTACCCAATAACCTTCTCAGTAGGAAATGCTCAGGAATGGAAAAAGTTATTCAAACCATGTGCTGCCCAGCGCCTGTTTCTTCCGGTAAGGCACCTGGGTTTCTGAGTAGGTTGCTTCAGGAAAAGGTTAATTCCACAGAAAGGAAGCTTTGCTGGTGTAACACTAAAGCCATTTTCAGGCTGAAACATCTGCTTAAAGATATTTTAGTCTGTGCTTAAGACACTGTAAAAAAACAACACAGAAAATCCAGCCTGGCTTTTTCCTGGCTAACAAAGGATGTGTGTTTCTGATTTGTCTTTGGTTCCATGAGCCTCTAGGGCTCTCCAGGCTCCAGAGAGAGTGTGAGAGCTCTCTCAGGGCAAATCTTTTGGGGTAGATGCTGCGTGCCTTTCGTAAATAACATTCTTTACATGTCCTCTTTACCCACCATCTTGCTTTCCATATGTTAGCCCTTAAACTGATGCTCTTGGCAATCCCTTTTCCCTGAGTTTTATTTCTTTTTTCCAAGACTGTCAGAATTGCCCTTAAGGTAATAATTCCAGTGTGTTTGAAGTTGGATTTCATGCAAGAGCTTGGTGTATCCTGGGATCTTCAAGTTCACTGAAAAGTTGTATTGTACTCAGTGTCGTAAACTTGGAGAGAAGTGTTGATACCAGTTTTGCATATCAGAAGCTGAAAGAACATTTGCATAAAGCAATTTCTGTGGAACTGAGAACATCTATCAAAAATATCTTGTGGGTTGCTGTTGATTGGGGTGACTCCAGTGAAGTGACAAGCTGTTCACATGATCCAGATTTCTTCATCCCTGTCTTAGGAGAAGTGGGGGGGGGCAAAGAAATCTTTTCCCCTCTCAGATGGAAGCAATCAGGAGACAGCTGCACGTCCAGATACGTAGCCTGTGAATACATATGTGAGAAAATATGTGCTGTCAGCAGTTCTGCTGATCTGCCATTTAGGGGTGGACTATCAACATCACAAAGGCCAGATGGGCTGGAAGTAACTCCAACTTCAGCAGGGGTCCTCTCTCCCCTGAGTAAATATTTGTATCACCTGGAAAATAATCCCTTAGCGCTAGCTTGTTCCGTACAGAGTGACAGGATGTACTGGGCAAACAGAAATCTCTGTTCTTCTGTGGTATTTTCTGTCATTTTGGAAGACTAATCATAGGAATGATTTAACTTTTATTTCTCATCACTGTTCTGATGGCAGAAAGGGGTTATGCATTCATGC
Source organism: Dicrurus megarhynchus (assembly GCA_013399195.1). Taxonomy (NCBI): domain Eukaryota; kingdom Metazoa; phylum Chordata; class Aves; order Passeriformes; family Dicruridae; genus Dicrurus; species Dicrurus megarhynchus. The sequence goes on along the minus strand of VXAD01010087.1, from coordinate 2,270,638 downwards.
TGATTCCTTCAGGCTGGGCAGTGCTTTTATTGATTTCCTTTTGTCACTCACACATTGCTGAAGTTCTCCAGCAACTTCCTTTAAGGAGTATTAGACTGTTGCACACTGTGTTAGAAGAATGAGGGGGCAGCTGAGACTGTAGATGTTTGTTTCTCTAGGGGCAGTTGCAAAATGCTGTGTGTGGTCAGGCTGAGGTTTATGGCTTTGTGTAGGAGGGGCTGTCCAAGAGGAGTTGCAGCTGACACGGAGTTGATGTGGGTATAGTAAAGAAAACAAGCTGTAGTCATAGCTGAGGTGGCAAATGTCCTGTGGGACCCTTGAGCTTTGGTGCTTGAGTTCACAGGCTGATAACCTTGGGCTGTTTCTGGGTAATTCCAGCCATTATTTTGATTTTTTGGTGTTTGATAACTGGGTTCTGATAGCCCATTTGAACTGTCTGCACACAGTGGGAGAAGAGGGTTCCAAGTGTTACTGTTTAGAGAACTAGTTTGACTTTTATTTTTAATAAATACCAGCAGAATATCAGCCTAATTTTTTTCTTATCCTTCCCTGTACTGAGCATTTTTCCCTGCAGCAGCATGAAATGTGCCTGGATTTAGGGAGGACCCCAGGAGAGCAGTAGTTGAGTTTATCAGCTGTTTAGCTCTCAGTTGTGCAAATTGTCTTGCTCCTGATAATGCTAAGCCCGAGTGGAATGTGAGTCTTTGACTCACAAGTGCCTCTCCTGCCAAAGAAATCTCCTCTGCAGCACCAGCAGGCATGTGAAACTGGACAGGAGGGTCTGAGGAATGTGTTCAGGGAAAATAGGGTAAGAACCTTTCAGTGGTTTTACCCACTGATGAAAGTAGAGCTGTGGGATGTGACCCTGCGGTTTGCAGTACTGAACTGTTCTGTCCTGGGCAACTTGTTGAATCTACCCAGGATGCTGAAATATTAAAGAAGACTGTAGAGCATCCTGCATTTTTTAGAGGCATTTTGAGACATCTGATCACATTTGTCACTTAGATGCAGGGGACGTAGATGGAGGCTCTGTGTAATGTCACAAGTCAATCTCTTGCTGCACTCTTCCGCAATAAAACCATCCAGGGCATTTGCAGAGACACAGGGAGGAAGATGTGGATCTTTTTGTGAAGACAGAATGAAACTTTAACACTAAATTAGGAGGGCAGTGCTCTCAGCAGTCACTTGGAACTGGTTTGTACTCCTGGCATGGCTGTTAAGGCAGCAGGTGAGGAACATCCTCTGGTCCCAGGGATGTTGGGCCCTCAGGGCTGGCTGCAGCTGTCCCTGTGCTGCTCTTCTGGAGCTACCAAAACAATCAGATAAAGTATCCTGAAATGCTTAATGGATTTTGGGATGATTTTTGGATGAACATGTAGAGCCCTTGTCAAAACACTTAATCTACTTAGGAGCTTTTAAGATAGATTAGCAATATCCCTGTGTTACAGCTCTCCTCTTGAGGGATGCTCAAATATCCAGCCCAGTGGGAATAGATGCCAGGGCCTTATCTAGACAAAAGTCTCTGCTGTAACTTGAGTTAATCTCTTACTACAATGAGGTTTAGTCACTCAACATTGTGGTACTGTTACTCTAGCATCAAGCTTTGTGCTTTGTCCCTAATTTTGGATAAAGCTGTGCTAAGCTGCCACATGAGCCCTCACAAACCCTTACGTAGCCCAGCTTCACAGTACAACAGTGTGTGTTTACTCAGGAGTGTGTTATTCCTTGCCAACCTTGCTGACACAGAGAGAATCTATGGAGACAGAAGTTGTGAAATCAAATTACAGATAACTGAGTATTTAAGTGAAGTGCCAGGCTAAATATAGCCAGTTCTGTGCAGAACTTTTTGACAGATTTACTAAGAATACTCTATATAGCTGCAAGAAAAAAAAAAAAAATCACACTTTTAAGCTGTAAGTGCCTGCAGAGCAAGGGGAAGACAAGCACAGCAAGCCGTGTTTCTGGCCATCCCTTTCCAAAACCCCAGGCTGTCAGGTGTGTCTGCATGGCTTGTGTGAGCTCAGACCTCCAGACACAGCCTGGCAAAGCTCCTGCTCCAGCTCGCTGCGTGTCACTTTTAACCTGCACTGCAGGTTCTGCTCTGTGAGGAACTCCTACAGCTGCAGTTGGTGAAATTAAATCCCCCCTATCCAAGGCACAGCCAGGAGAGATGTGAGCAATTCAAACTGACATCTGCAGGTTTTAAAGGAGTCTTAACACTCAACATGTGAAAGTGTGAAGGGCTTAAAGGAGGTAGCACAGGTCTTTTTTTAGCCAGTTGGGTGTCACTGCAGGGCAACACCTTGGACACAGGAGAAGGCAGAACCTTTTGACCAGCAGAAAGGAGGGCATGTGAATCCTGAGAGGAGGAATACCAGGTAGGGTCAGGTGCTGGTAGGTTCCCATAGCACAAAGAACTGAAGTACCTGCTTGAATCTGTAGGAAAATTGTTACAGTCCATGGACTTCCACAAACTTAAATTTACTTGTGTATTGAAGGCTGCTAAAGAATGTTTTTCTGCTGGAAGAAGCAGTGGCCAGGCTGTCACTTATGCGTGGGAAAGATGATGAGGGTCAGTAGGTACCTGTTACACTTCTCCCTGAACTGGGGTAAGCTTTTCCTGCTGGAAAATGCCTGAACTTGTCTCTCTACCAGCGCCCCTTTAGAAAAAAATCTTACATGGTCTGTAGTGTGCAGCAATTAGACAGGCAAAGTCTAATTGCTTCTGCTCTGCTTGTGTTCCAGTGTTACCTCCTGGCTCAGATAAAATTTTGGGGTGATATTTCTTTTTTCATGTATTTTGATTTTATGTGATTTCATACAGCAGGTTCCTATGAATTAAGTATTGCAGAGTAATTAATACACAATATCCAGGATATCCTTATACTGCAACCCTTTTCTCCTTTCAGGCTGTCTGTCGTCTATTGATTTGCTGTTACAGTAGCTGTTATTGGTTTGGTTTTTTAGTACTGGGCTTGAGGATACTTAACATCTGCAAATATTTACTCTGAGCTCTTAGTGTATTATTGAACTGTTTGTCACTCGTTTATTGATACCTCCACATGCTGGTTTGTGGGTTTTTTTGTGGGAAAATGCTGCTTGCTATAATCTTCCATCCAGGCAGAGCGATCTGGATTGTGTCGAATGTGATTACTTGGAGTTTGTTGTAAGCATAACTTTTGTTTAAAATGCAGAGACAGTTCCTTCTCCTGCTTGCCCTGTTCTGTAGGAAGAACATGTAGTTATCCTGTCAGAAATACAGGTCAGGGATTTGTTAAACTTGACTAAATGTCAGTCTGAATCCCAAGGTGTTCAGTCAGGTGAAAAATCTCATTTAAGTCTTTACTCACGGATTTGGCATCTTAGTGGATTCCTGTTGAACATGCTTAGAGGTGATATTTTTCACCCACTTGTTGAAAATCCTAATGTTGTTCACTCTATTTCACAGGTAATCCTCAGTCACGATACATTTGAATTTATGTAAAACCCAATTTCTTTGGTAGAATTTCTTGTAACCTGCATAAATAGGAGAGTTTTTCAGTAGTAACATTGCAATTGGATGAGAGAGGGATTGTTGTGTTCCACAACATGGTGAAAATCCAAAGCCTTTTGGATTTGCTTTTCAAAGAAAGAGAGAGAAGTAAACAGGGTTTTTGGCTGAGACCAAAGTAAGAAAATTTCAGTCCTTCAGGAAATTTTGGACAGTTTTAGCAAATAATGAAGAAGAGCAGAACAAATGCAGCTGGAACTGGTGGTCAGCTGTAGGTAATGATCTTTATTACTTTACAAAGACTTGAAGCACCAGATCATCTGTCCCACCATGGGATATTAATGAACGAGTGTGTAAGGATTTGGGCAGCCACAAGGGGGAACATGGTCAGCAGGAACAGCTGAAATATCCTGGCTCTAATCTGCAGTTTACACCCTTGTGACCTGACCAACTTTACTGTGGTTATTCCTCATACAGAATCTGGTAACAGAGCTCCGAATACGACCTGGTATGTTTTAATGTGACATTTCTGTTTAACATCCAAATTTTGTTCTTCAGGGGGATGCACGTATAGTTGTGATCAACGGGGTTGTCTTAATTAATGTGGAACAGTTGTATACATTAATACTGCCTATAAGCTTAGAAGTTTGCTGCTCTCCCAGGTTACCCTTTCTGCCAGTGGAGAACACTGTATGCTTCACCACTTACAGATCTTGAAAAGAGCTCTGTAAATATATATTACATACATGTAACTTCTGAACAGATTCTAAGCAGTCCTTGCAGGTATTTTTGGGATCTCAGTGGATTGCTGCTTTATGTGAAGGTAAATCCAGCCCCAGTGCTCTGGTAGCTGTTTCATTGTGCAGTTCAAAAAAACCCCACAGCAAACAGCAAGCCAATAATCTGACAACTGTTGTTCCTCTGTGTAATTACATTTAGCTGATAAATCAATAACCTCTTCCAGATTATCAGTTTAAAATAAAAGTACATTTTGCCAATAATCTTTATGTTTGTTGTCTCACTGATTTGTTTCTCATCTCGCTGCGCAAACCCCAAAGGTGATTTTAAAGGACGTGGATTCCCTGCTTTACGTGGACACTGATGTGCTGTTCCTGAGGCCCATCGATGACATCTGGCACCTCCTGAGAGAGTTCAACTCCACCCAGCTGGCTGCCATGGCCCCGGAGCACGAGATCCCCAAGATTGGCTGGTACAGCCGCTTCGCCCGTCACCCCTATTACGGCACCACCGGCGTCAACTCGGGGGTGATGCTGATGAATTTGACACGGATCCGCAGCACTCAGTTCAAGGTGAGAACAAATGCAGCTGTTGCAGAAGCTCAGGATTGGTGTATTTTTCATGTCTTGGACAGCTTAGTGTAAAATTGCTTAAAGGTCGTAATACAAAGAATCAGAGAAATACGGAATATGTATAATTGGATACTAAAAGCAATTGTGAACATGGTTATTAAAATAAATGAAACTCCCTCAAGGCTGTAGCAGTGCGAGCTTGCAGCTGAAGCAGTCTGGTGGCAATGTTAAAAATGGCTTCCCTAACTTCTTTCTTTTCCCTGCAAAGATACATGAACAAACTTAAGGATCTTCAGTGCAGTCGCTGCATTGTTTTTAAAATTGGAAAGCTTGATGTGAGTACCCAGAGAAATTGGGAATTTTTGCAGCTGTTGTAAATAGACTTTTGCATCCTGGTGCAGATAAATGACTCTGTGAACTGGTGTAGGTGAGAAGGGAACATTTTCATGACAGATCCGTGTCATTGAGCACATATTCTGTAATCACTAAAACTTTGCTTACCCCAAGTGGTTCCTCAGGCAAGGCCACAAGTTTCCTGCATTTTTACAGGAACAGCTGGAGTAAAAAAAACCAAACAAACATTGCTCTTGCTACCATAATTCCAAGGGAAGATGACCTTTTTTCTGTATTTTTCCTTGCTTTTATACCTTAGTTTTCACCTTGTCCCTGCATTTTTCCAAAATTTTACCTTTTTCCCCTCCTGTTACTTGGAATAGGAAGACTGTGAATAGCAGGAGCTGACATCAGAGCTGGGCCCAGGAGACCTTATTTTTCCTGTTTAGATAAACACAGTGGGTTCTGCTGTTACAGCCCTGTCCAGGTCTAACAATTCCTGGCAGTTCTTCATTTTTCATCTGGGTGTCTGACATGGCTTAGCAGAATTTGTAGATATCTGTGTGTGCCCCTCTCTGAGTCAGATATCACAGCACTGATCCTAATATTAACCCCTTGCTTCTGTTTTCATGCCCTGCAGAACAGCTTGATACCAGGTGGTTTGACTTGGGAGGAAATGTTATATCCATTATACCAAAAGTACAAAAATTACATTACGTGGGGAGACCAGGATTTGCTAAATATCATTTTTTACTTTAACCCAGGTAAGGAATGATTCTCGGAGTTGTGATTATCTGTGTTGAGAAAATACCTTGAACTTGATTCTTTTTTAAACTGCTATTTGTTATTTATAATATGCATAAATACTCTGGTATGGAGTTACTGTGTAACTGCATCCTCAGAGGGTTTATAACCTATAAAAATATTTCTGACATTACTGCAGGTAATGGGGCTTGGACTTGGTTCCATTGAATATGTAAATCTGTTTTCTGGAGATTCGAGAAAATAATGAGGTAGAAAGTTAACGATGAAGTGAAGGGGTGAAGTTCACATTGTGTGTGTGCTTCAGGGTGTCACTGGACCAGGGTGCAGCTGCAAAAATGTTTTTGTTTCAGTTGTTTATCTGAATGTGTAAGTGCCAAACATTCTGCAGAGCTAAGGCCTGTATTTCTGAAATTCAACTGACTTTTGATACTTAGGCAATTAAGTAACAAAGCTAATATAAACAGCAAGTGGAGACAGCCGTTGGAATATCTCATCTAAAGCAGCTTCCAGCCTTTGAGCTGAGTGACCCAGCCACAGCAGGCACCAGGATGGTGTTGTTGATGTCCTGCTGGTGAGAAATGCAGGGATTTAAACATTGCAGAGTAGCACACACTTCCCAGAGAAGCTGAGAACCTTATTTCATGCTTCTAAATGGATGCTGAGTATCCATCCTTACTGCTTTTCCTGGTTTCCTGTGTGACCTTGTCACCTCAAGTGATCTTAAGAATAAAACAAGTTTGGAATTATCTTTATTTATTCTGCTCCCTTTTCTTTTTCTCTGAGGAGTCACGGGGTAGGTAATAGGATATACCCAAATCCAGGCAAATTGCAGGAGTGAGGAGAAGCAAAGCAAAAAGCAAACATCTGTTTACTGCAGACAGATGTCAAACATCAGTGTCCCTGGTACACCATATATTGCCCCCAGTCCTAGGAAAAAACAGAGTGGGAATTAATTTCCCACTCTAAGAAATTAATATCAGGGGAGTATGGTCTCCTGGAGAAAGGAAAAGATGGAGCCAGATTAGTTGTGAAGTCTAACTCAAGCTGCTCACTGAAGTGTGCAGGAAAAAACCAAAGATTGTAAAAATACTTTAATTTTGTGATGGGTGTTCTCTATCAAAGCCACATGTGGGGACTCGTCTGCACCACAGTTTGTCCTTTCCTTGGAACCAGTAAAGAATTTTTTATGAATTGCATAATATCAGACTGCTCAAGAAAAGAAAACAAAACAACTGGATACAATTAACACAGAAAACTGGACTTTCTGGGGTCTTATGCTCTGGGTTGTTGAGACTGGCTGGGGAGGGAATTGGCCAAGGCTGCTGCAGGTGCCTTTTTACAGACGTGAGTTAAAACCACAGAGAACTCTGTTACCTGGGCCTGAGGAGCTGCTCCCTTTGCCCACCTTCAAAGACTGCTCTCCCTTTCGGGAGAACTCTGCTAGAGACGCCTTAAGGGAAGAAAATGTTCAGAAAGTTTTTCTGCTGCTTTTCAAGAACCACATGGGACCAGCTGCAGGCTTCCCGGGAAGCTGAGAAAGGCCAAGGGAAGAATTCAATCTTCCGTGCTTCTGCCATGCCCTGCTGGCACCAGCCATGATTCATTGTTCCCCAGGGCTGAGGCAGAAAGGTTGCAGGGACTGGAGTGATTTATGACAAGCAGATTGCAAGCACTGTGTGCACAGAGTTTAAAAAAAATCACCAGGAGAAAGGGAGTTATGAGCCCTTTTGAGAAATTAGGTTCATCTCTAAATAACCTAGACCTGTGGAATTAATGGATGACGACTCTTTGGAGGGCTGTGGATAAAATACACCAGCCCTTATGCTCTGCTGTGTAACAAATTGTCATGGCCTCTGTGACAGCTTCAGCAGCAAACACGGGATGTACTTTGCAAGTTTTCCCATGCTGGCTCCAGGAGGAGTCAGGATTTTTTCATAACCCTCACTGCTGTGTGTGCTTCCCAAGTCATCCCTGTCACTCCAAAAACTCCTTCCTAATGCAGAGGGTGCTGGACAGTGCTGCCTGGTGTGTACTCTGGTTTAATTCTTCCACTTCAGCTTTCTGGAGGGCTCCCTTGGGTTGTGTTCGGTCCCAGAGCTTGTGTTGCCCTGTTTGTTCAGGACCGACAGCTGGGATGTGTAGTCACCCATGAGGGAAGGAAGTCTCTGTTGGGGATACTTGCAAAAGAAGTAACTGAGTATTTCCTGATCATCGGTCCCAAGTTGGTTTAATTCATTGTAACTCCTGTCTGACGGTTTAATTCATTGTAACTCCTGTCTGACGTGTCTTTTCTCCTTCCCTGTGCCCTGGCCAACGTGGAACTACAGAGTGTCTGTACGTGTTCCCCTGCCAGTGGAACTACCGGCCTGACCACTGCATGTACGGCAGCAACTGCAGGGGGGCGGAGAAGGAGGGGGTCTCCATCCTGCACGGCAACAGAGGGGTTTACCACGATGACAAGCAGCCCACCTTCAAGGCCCTCTATGAAGTGATCCGGGATGTAAGTGCTGCCTCCACAGAGCCACTCCTTGTATCCCAGGGTGGATTCCTGCTTCACTTGGATTGCTCTGCCAGCGAGCAGGCTGGGTAGCTGTGTTAGTGTAAAACTCGTCAGACCCAAATGAACATGGTTGCTTTGGCCTCGTATGCATTTGAGGTCGTTCAAACATTGCTCCTTCGTATATAGTCATCAAAAAGGGCAATAAATTGCTTTTCTATAGTACTGAAGGTAGAAAAAAGGTGCTGGAGTGGAGTTTCTCATGCTGGGGCTGCAGCAATTTATGCGTCCATAAATTGCCAGGGAAAGCTTGTCCTCCCTGAGCACCTGGAGCCTCTGGGCACACGGAGGGCAGAAGCTTGTCCCACAGACACAGGTGCCTGTGTGCACTTGGGATGTTGTCTGCATACTGCTCCGCTTGCCAAAACTCCTATTTCCTTACAGGATCCTTACATTAATAAAATTCCTGTAAATGCACACTCTCAGGCAGGGTGTGAAGTGATGGGGTTGGTGGCACTTGGGCAGGTGAGGGATAAGACATTCCCCACCTATGGAAGGCTTTCTCTTACAGAAACTTACAAAATGCCATTTTACAGCTAGTGAAAACTAAAAATTCTTTTTTTTTTTCCTTTAGTTTCCATTTGAAGACAATCTCTTCCAGTCCTTGTACTACCCTCTACAGTCGAAGTTTCTGGATACAGTGCACACTTTATGTGGGAGAATTCCACAAGTATTTTTGAAGCAAATTGAGAAAACTATGAAGAAGGTCTATGAAAATCGTGTCATTGTCTACTTGGGGGCCAACCACAGATACTAACTGCAGCTCTCTTCTTACACAGAAGTTTTAAGTCTTGTACTCTGTTGCATGAAGGGTATAAATGAAGAATATGAACTCTTTCACTGAAACTCAGAATTAAAATATTTCTTTAACCAATTTCCTAATGACCCTTGAAATTACAAAAAGCAGGAAATCCTAGAAACGTACTGAGATTGTTGCCAAGAACAGCAGGAGAATCCTTTCTTTGTGGAGTACATTTGTGGCCTGCCCCCCCAGTCCCTTACAGTTTAAGTATTCTCTGGCTTGGTAATGGGAATTGCATTAGGCACAGTCCAAGACTCTTGTCAATGAAGAGTATAACCCCAGGTACTATTGATCCATTTTCCGCTTTAAGTGCTATTTCCTGCACAGTAGCAGCAGTATTCCACCACCAGAGAGTTTTCCATCCCTGCCTTAGGAGATGGCCAGTGCTGCCCCTGACTCCCCTCTCCTGCATGGAAATGTATTTCTGCCTGGCACTTCCATTTCTGGGATCATAGAATCACAGAATTCTGGAATGGTTTGGGTTGGAAGGAACCATCATGGATATCTTGTTCCACCCCCTGCCATGGGCAGGGACACCTTCCACCAGACCAGGTTACTCCATCATAATGAATAGCCTCAAAGTGAAAGAGGATACAAGATGCCTTTGATGTTTATTTAAAATACTTCATTTAGCGTAAATTTCCTAAGTGTGATCATCATCTTGAGATATGCACAAATAGCTTATTTAAATTGCAGTAGCTGAAAGGTGCTTGGGCCCTGTGCCTGGGGAACTGGAAGTGAGGACACTCCCTACAGAGCAGTGATCCAAGAGCAGACTCCCAGAGGGCATTTTCTAGGAGTAAGCCCCAAGGGTGTGTGTAGGAGTGCTTCAAGGAAGCAGCAGAGAAAATGATCTTACTTTTCAAGTCTGTTCAGCAGAAAACATCAGCCATGACTCGGAACTGCTCACTTTTGTATCTAACAGGCAAAGTAGGAGCGGGGTGAGCAGGATGAGATAATGAGGCCTTCCCCTAATGAAAGGAAAACTGACACAGATGGGATATCCTGTACACGTATCATGCATTTGTCAGAGAGAAATGGTTGGGGGCTGTAGATGAGGGAAAGGATATGTTCCCAAAGTTAAAATAGGATTTCTGAGGAATTGCAGTTCTGGGCATTCTTCCCTATCCAGTCAGGGCTAATGCAGGGTTTCATAAGAAAACAGACTCCAGGAGTCTCCCTTTTGTCTCGCACATTTCTCTCTCCTTGTATGGCAGTTCCTGAGAGGAGGGAAAACATGACCTTGGTGCCATCCCCGGCTGCTAGATAAGATGTGCACGGGATGGAGTTCCAACAAGCTTTTCCCAAACCCTGGAGTGTGGGATTGTCTGTGACACAGCCTGACAGAGAACAGGACTTCAGGCAGCTGAGCGGGGGAGTGTTGGGAGAGGGGCTTGGAGTAAGGGACAGCGAAACTGCCGAGCTTCACAGGCATGGCAGGAAGAGAAACCTTGTTTGCACCTCTGCTGGAAATTGTAATCACGGTTTGATTAAACAATGTGTTCTGACTCCAGCCCTTATCTCGCAGTGTTTGCCACCTCAGTGTAAATTGACATATGAAGGACAGAGGCAGCTCGACTGTTGTGATTGAAAACCTGGGACCCAGAAAGTCATTTAAACTTGAGCAGAGATGCCTTTCCAACTTGCCTTAGGATTTTCTATTCCAGCTGAAGTTTCAGTTGCCAATTTAAACAGAGTACACTTCGAACTACTAAGAGAAGTTTGAAATGTAACCAAAATGAGCATTGAAGATTTCAGAACCAGAAGGCAGAGAAAAGAATGTGAAGCTGCTGATTTAAAAACTTTAAAATAATGTGTGACAGGTAAACCTTTAGGCCAGCAATTCTGAGAGCTTGTATAAAGTATTAGCTTGCTTTTTGGTCTTCATTTTCAAGTATCAGGGTAAAGCTGACGCAGGTCTAACGAGGCTGGAGGAGCTGTGTGCTGGGCAGGCCGAATTCCTGATTTCCTTGGTGTCTTGAAGCCACAGAAAGCTGCAAAGCAAAGTCTTGCTGCCCAGACAATTGCAGCCCCAGTGCTGAGGCTCTGGAGTTTCAGAGGCTGTGGTTGTGTAAGCTGTGATTCAGCAGAACCCTGCAACTACGGGCACATTCAAATGAAGAAGCGGAATTCATTACAAAACAAAGGCATTATTGCATATGAACTGATTAGAGATTAAAGCAGTGCTTTTTATGTTCACAGGAGGTGCTACATTTTATTTAGGAAGAACTGGCTTACGTTCTCAACAGCTATTAAATATATGAAGTATTTGCTTTAACATGAAGACTCTTGTTAATGTAATATCAGCTGGCAGGAAGAATGGGGAGGTTCCCCCCTGCTGGGCTTTTTCTGAGGAATAAAGCAATAATTTGAGCTCTCCAAAGTGTTTTAAAACAATTATGTAACTCTGTTTTTTGTTGTTGTTAGAATTATTAATTTATATTTTACTACAGCTTCCAAAACCATGTTATATGTTAGTTTTAACAGTAGTTGATTGTAATATTCATCTTACTTAGAAACCAGTTTTAATTCATTTTGTATTTCATACTTGTGGCTAATTCCATGTTAATTAGCCTTCATTTATCTTAATAATGGGATGTGTAAATACTTACAAAGACTTTGTGTCCTCATTTCCCCTTCCTCTCCTGTATTTTAGTTATTTCCAATGGTATAATTGATAGAGCTCACCAGCATTTTGCTTACAGTGGAAACTGGAAACTGCTCAGAGTGTGTGTGTGCACAGCACGAGCGTGTGTGAAAAACGTCCCTTTTCTCTGTCACTGAATTACTTGTGGAGTTTTCTTTGACAAGGGCACTGATTGTTACAGCTCCCAAGGAGGCTGAGCAGTGCATTTCTGGGTTGAGGATGATCCCTTGGCTTACAGTACAAATAAATGAAATTTTAAGCAAGCTCTGTACGTTGGTAGTTTTCTTTTAAATGCAAGGTTTTGTGCTGGTCTGGTTGGGATAGAGTTTTGTAGGTGTGATGTTATAGTGTGTGTATACAGGGTATGACAGCAGGGAACACAGATAAATGTTCCTCTTTTACAATTTTACTGTAGTGAGAGAGTCTGATATTGGATATAAAGAGACAAATATATTTAACTTTCCCCAATGTGCTCGTGTGTCATGCTGCAGCTCCAGTTGTGTTACGGTGAGCATAGATCAGAACCTGCTCTCGAAGGAAACAAGGAAACTGAAGTTTTACTCTGTACTGTTTCTCCATTATGTTTCACTCCTTGGAGTCATTTAGCATCATTTTCCCTCCCTCCTTCTTGTATGCATTTTTTTGACATTCTTGTATGGTCACTGCTGCGCTGTCCTTGCTTGTGGCATGTGTGTGTGACAGAAACTTCTGGGCTGTCTGTTCAGCCAAACCCTGGTGCTGACACTGTTCCCAGCTGGGTGATGGGTTGGGCTCAGCCTCAGCTCTCTGAAGTCAAAATAAGAGGAATAAAACTGGCATTGACATGGATGGGCAGAGGTGGGGCCGGCTGTAAAACACCAGCCTGTGTGTGGGTTCTGGGAGGGCTGGGGGTGTGTGGGGTGTGTTACACACTCACAGTCACACTGCTCAGTGACTGAAGGTTTTTGACTTGCTCCAGCCAGTATTGCTGTGGGGAGAAGAGAGATTTCCCAAGCTGGGAATGAAGTACAGCTAACTGAAAGAAATAAATCTTGACACTTTATCAACTGTCAGAGACTCTTTTTTTCCTCTCCCTCAGGTACAATAAAATGCCATGGTAGTAAATAGAGAGTGAGCACCCCTCCAGAGGTGAGGTGGGATGGGACAGTCACTAGGATCATCCCTCCAGAGGCTGGAAACATTCCCCCACTGCTCTTGAGGCAAGTGCTTGTTTGTGCTGGGATCAGCCTGCACCTCCCGCTGGCATGAGATAAGGAATTGCTATCTGAGCTTCAAAAGAAAGAGCAATGTTTGGAAACTTTGCTTTCATTCTGGGTCGGAATATAAACCAAACTGTCAACACTCCCTTTGAAATGAAAATTGAGACAAAACACCGAATTGAGAATCAGCATTGAAGATGAACAAAGCACTTTGTTGATGTTTGCTTTTGAGGTAAAATATTTTGATTTGACTTTTACATTTCTATAAATGTACATTAATTGTTGCTGTTACTTTGTGAAAACTACAGTATAGCCCAAAAGTGTTCAAGTTTTGGTAATTAATACTGAAGAAATGACACAGCTCTTTATTTTAAAGACCTGTTCTTCTAGAAGCATCTTTTCCTGAATCCTTTTGAAAATGTTCGTTCCCTCCTGTGGTGGTTAGAACTGTGCACAACAGGTGCCTTCTCAGGGTTCACACCTTCAAAGCAAGAGCTCCTTCCCATTCTGCTCAGCGCTTCCAAAGGGCACCATGGTTCCTCACACCTGAGGCTCCAGGTGAGAAAACAAGTTTGGTTTTAGTCTGGCTGGTCCCATAGTTTGTGGAGTGATGTCAGGAAGCTCCTGTTGCAGGGATATACTGGGAGGAAGGTGTGAGAAACAGCTTGGAAAGAAAACTGCACCGGCCAGTTTGCCATGGGCTCTCAGATTAATAGGAGACAATCCCTGGAGACTTGCTGGGGTCAGTGGCTGAGCCAGGAAAAGCCTGGAATGATTGTCACATCCAACTACTCCTTGGTTTTTTGTATCTCCTGTGGGTAATCTTTCAAAAGAAACACCAACTCCCACAAATGCCATTTTTCTGTTTTCAGCCTCTTTTTTTTAAGGCACTGCGTGTGAGCTGTTCTCATCTTTCGATACTCCCAAGTCTTCCAGATTTTTTAAAAGCATGGTAAAGATTTTTAGTCATTTTCTCAGAGGAGAAACATAATTTGTCTCAAGGTGGCTGTGATGTACTTTAAAGAAAAAAAATAACTTTCCCTCTCTGGATGGTTCAGAGATCCATGATTTTTAGTGTCATGTTATTGTGCCGTACTCAGGTTTCTTCAGCTGTAAATTAAAACAAACCAAACAAAATCCCTATGCTCCTTTTGTAAATCCTTTGATGTGTATTGATGTACAATATTTTCTGAAGACCTAAGTGGGTCTTGAAATATAAGATCGTTCTCATTTTCTTATTGTTCTCACTGGATTCTGCTGCATCTTGCTTGATGCTGTATTGAATTGCTACAGATTGTTTCAAAGCACAACAATCAATTTTGGTTCAAACTTGGTGGAAATACCTTACAAATTGCTGTCACACATCAGTGAAGGGAAACTGCTTTAAGTCAGGTTGGGTCAGGGATCTCTAGATACCTAATCTAAGCTTCATTACTGAGAGCAGAAGTAGCTGTTGGTCTGACACCCCAAATAATTTTAATTATTGATCCATGCCTGGGGGTTGGACAGCCTATAACTCTCAAAAAGTATGTTTTTAAATCTAAAACATAAATCTTAACAAGGCTTTGTGTAAATTTAGTGCAAGAAAAAAACCAACCTGAATTGTAAAACAGTTTCTCATGGTTCTTTAGTTAGATGTTTAGACCACATCTTCCCCAGCAAGGTGATTTTTCTTATTGTTGGGTCTCAGTGAATACTCTACAAGCAGGCTGGGAACTGACACAAAATGAAATCATCCGCTCTGTGTACATTTTTATTACAAGGTGTGTCAAATACCTTACAAGGAGTAATTATCATTTATGTTTCATTAATGAAGAAGCTCAGGTGTGATTGCCTCACCCCTTTGCCTGAGATCACACAACAACCTGATGATGAAACTCACCTACAAGGTTTTTGTGTTCTAGGATTATATTTAATTGTTTCAGCTTTGAAAATGGAAGGAAAAGGTGATTCGCTGTGAATTGAAATCTTTCCCAGTTACTAGAGGGGGCTGGGCTAGAGCTTCTTTTCTGCTCTTTGCCTCACCTTGGGGCCTTGGCCAGGAAGGAGTGACACATCTGCCAGGGCTTCACGTCCTCTCCCTAGAGCCAAGTGCCGGCAAAGGGCGAGCAAGGGGATCATCCCAGGAGCACAGGGAATGTGTGCCAGGGTGGGAGAGGTGGGAGGAGAGTCTCCTGGAGGAGTCTGAGGGGAGACCTCATGAGGGGAAGTGGAGGGGCAGGTACCGATCTCTTCACTCTCGTGACCAGTGACAGGACTCGAGGGAATAGCATGAAGCTGTCGGGGAGGTTTGGGCGGGATATTAAGAAAAGATTCGACCCCCAGGGGGTGGTTGGGCACTGAACAGGCTCCCCAGGGAATGGTCAAGGCCCCAAGGCTGCCAGAGCTCCAGGAGCGTTTGGACAACGCTCTCAGGCACAGGGTGGCATTGTTGAGGTGTCTGTGCAGGGCCAGGAGCTGGACTGGATGGCATATTCTTCCAACTTGGCATATTCCGTGATCTTTTTGAGAATAAAAAGACAGGCACGTCCTTGCACAAACAGGGACTTGGGGTGGGTGGCGGGAGCGCGGTCACCCTCGGCCTGAAAGCGGGGAGGAAGGCACGAGAGCTCCCTGAGGGGCCGGGGTGTGAAGGGGGAAGGCTCCGTGTTCCCTCCCCCGAAGATGTGCATGGCAGGGCCGGCAAGAGGAGAACGATAACCCGCGGCCCGAGAAGACCAGAGCCGCCCTCAGACCCTCCCTGCCGGTCAGTCGGGAGGACGCTGCAGNGACTGAGGTCCCTCAGACCCTGTGGGGGGAGCGCCCCTCGCTGAGGGCCACGGGTCCCCGCGCTGTGGGGAGGGGGCTGCTCGCTGGGGGTGGTCCCGCAGAGTGGGGAAAGCCCGGAGGTCGTTGTGGGGAAGTGAAGGGCAGGGCCCCCGATCCCCCTACCCAACGATCCTCGGGGCTGCGTGAGGGGGGGATCAGTGATTCTCGGGTCTCCTCGGCTGCCGCCCTGGACTCCCCGGCCTGGCCACCCCCTCCTCCTCATTCCGGCCCCTTCCCCCGCGTCCCGGCCCCTTCCCCCGCATCCCGGCCCAGCCCGGACCTGTCCGCTTCTCCCTCCCCAGCCCTCTCTGTTCTGCGTTCAAGTTGAGGAAATCAGCCTTTTTCTGTGCCGTAGCTGCTCAGAAGAAGTTGCAAATCAACTTTTGCTACTCTGGTGCGTGCGGTGTCTCCGCAGGAAAAATAATAAGTCTTTCCCAGGGCTGGGAAGCTGGTGGAGTTCGTGGGAACAGCCGGAGCATTGAGAGAGCACGACATTGTTTGTGTGGGAGCTGTACTGATAGTTGAAGCAAATCGCTAATTATTGTGAATTTTTGTTGTGTCCCGTCTTCTTTTACCATTCTTTTTCTGTTGTTCTCATGCCAACAGATTTTGAGAAGAGAGGAAAGAAGGAAGTTTGTCCAATACTGGATCAATTTCTTTGTCATGTTGCTAAGACTGGAGAGACGATGTAAGTGTGGCTGTTTTGGTGGTCCTCAGTTGTGACTTAAAACAAATTTTGCATTTTAAGTCAATGAGGTTCTACCAGGATTCCCCTTTTGCCTGTAGGTTGCTTCATTGAGCTAAATAAGCTTTCCCTAGTTCCCACTTAATTTTGTGTGGATTAGTTTAGTTTGCTGATAGTTTTATCTAATGGGGGCAGACTTCTTGTATAGGCTTTGCTCTGGGGTGTCTGTCAGGTCTTACTGATCCTGCTCAGCACAGTAAAAACCTGTTGCTTTTCCCGAATTTTAAGAGAGATTCAGGTTTTGTAAGTGGCAAGTTCAGCTGCTGTTGCAATGTCTGCTGTACACTGTTGTATAACTGTGTTTGCAGTATCTAATTGTGTTATTTACATAAAGATATTAGTGGCTCAGATTATTTCTTTCTGGGCTCTGTAACCGTCCTGTGATTGTGTCTGGGTGCTGCTCCTGACGAGGGGACAATCCGGAGGTGCTTTTTGCAGACCACATGTGGGGGAACTGCTCTGAATTGCCGTCGTTTTTCAGCTCGCACGGGAGTTTCCCTTCTGCTGCCCTTTGTGTCCCGGTTCCCCGGGAGGGTTTCCCCAGGAGGTGCGAGGTAGCGGAGGGAGCCGCGCTCCTTTCGGGGATCGGTACTGGTGCGGGTGACTTCCTTGTGGATCACTATGTGGCAGGAAGGGGAAAGGCTTCCCCGGCTGCGTTGCCGTAGCTGTGCTCACTTTCTGGCGCCCAGGCTGTCTCCTTGTTTTTGAGGCCTACTGCCAGACTACGGCTCCAGCAGGGGAGATGTCCTTTTACGAGTGTTTTGTGACCAACCGGTGACCGCAGGGGCTTTGTTTGCGTTTCTACAGTCCCTCGAACTTGTAAGAGGTTTTGTAGGTTTTGGTGGTTTTCTTTTTTTCTTTTTTTTTTTTTTGGTAGCTTGCTAGTACTGCTTGGATTAATGGTTTAGAAAGAAAAACAAGTTCTGAAATGTACTTTGCTCTTTGAATAGAAGGCTCAGGTTCAGCAGACATAGACAGCTGTAATGCTTAATTTTTTGGTGTAGTGCTTATTATACAGTAAAAAACACACCACAATAAGCCCGTACTAAAATATGTTTAAAATATTTTTGCTATTCTGAGATATTTCTTCAGGTTGTTTTTACTGCTTCTGCCACTATCACATATATTCTGAAGTAATTTTAAAAAAGTGATTCTCTAGGGGCAAATTATTGGGAAATTATTTCCTCTCTGATTTTATTTTCATTTAGGAAATCTAGGTTTATTTTTTATTATTTTTATTTTATTTTTACAAACTTAAACCTGAACTGGGATCTATCATCTGATATACAGATCCTGCCTTCTATGTTTCCAGCGTTTTCTTTGTGGTTTTTTGAGATCTGTACCTCTTTTCAGCCTTCTTGAACCTTTGAGTTGCATTAAATTGTTTTTTAAGAAGTGTTGGATGTGAACATCAGAAGTGTCTAATATAATCTGGAGATAGGCATGGAAATACTGTTCTCTAATATTAAATTTGCTTCAAATTATCTACCAAAGTCTGTATTTGTTCATCAAACATGCTTGTGTGATCACTGATGTGTTATGTATCAAAATCTCAGGGAAAAAATGAGTAAAAATTAAAATCTTCTGGGAATCACTCATGTGAAGATTGATAATATGTATTTTAAGAACTTAATGTATTTTTAAGTTAGTACAGCTTGACTGTTGCACAGGTATTATGGAATAGACAAACCTACCAAATATATACAAATTTAAAATTCCCTAGATAGTCTTTATTTTCACTCATGCAAAAGTAACTTTGTGTAATAGAATCTAAACCAGTAATAAATAGATGCTTTGGAACGAGAAGATAAAATACTAGTTTGCAGTGACATTTGTTAGGATTTTTACAGAGTTCAGAGTATGGTTTAAAAAAAACGAACAGCGAGGATGGTTTAGTCAGGGGTAATTACACCCATGGTTTGCACACTTGATTATTGAAAAACAATGGATCTTACTCAGTCACAGCCTGTTCCTAATGTAACAAACAAAAAGTACTGAGGCAAATCAGGACAAGTGAAACGTGAAATATTTTTGCTTTCAGTTATTAGTTCTAGGAGAGTTATATGGTCTTCATGGGGATTCTGTCAGCTTTTTAACTTCATCATGAATACTTATTTTTAGAGTATAAACTGCAGTCTGCATCCTGGGGTAAATGTTCTCACCCCCCATAGGTCTTCAGACACCGTTGCAGCAGAACTTGGTGACTCTTAGCAAACTTAGTTTGAAAAAGTACTAATGAAGTAAATTAAAGTGACTCTTTAGTTTCTCCTCAAAGCTCGATCATGGCACACGTAGCTCTCCCAACAGATGGAAAGCACAGGCTCAGTTAAGGTCGCTGGGTACCTCCCTGCCCCCACTTGTTCCAAAGTGCTTATTCATCTGAGGGAGTTGGGAACAGGTAGGTGCAGGTTTAGGTGAGGCTCTGATCTTCCTGGGGTTTCTCTGGCAGAAGCCTTGGCTGGTGCAGCCCGTGGGTCACTGTTTCACTTGGGCTGTTCCGCTGCTTTTGCAGCCCCATAGGGACCTGGGGCAGGAACTTCTCACAGTCCTGACTCTTTTGGACGAGGCTGAGTTCATTGATCCACGTGTTTTGTCCCTGGTAGCTGGTACATCCAACTGCAGTGCAACTGGAGAGGTAGTGAAGGGGAGGAAGAAAGCGTGAGAGGTGGTAAAGCCACCACTGCAACTATGATAAGGCTCTTAGAGAGTATATTGTAATGAGAGGTCTTTCTCACTTACAAGGAAGGTGTGGAACAAAAACGTTGCTAATTTTGGTTCTGTTATCAGTGTAAGCTTAGTTGTGTTATCAGTGTTGTGCAGTAAAATCCTGATCATACAATGATGTGCATTCACTTCATCTTTTTGAAGCTGAAGTTTTCCTCTTGTGCAAAGTTAACCATTCACTCAATTGCTGATGAGATTATGGCCTGCGTTTACAAAAGCCAGTCTAAACTTCCTATGTTAGAGGTGACAGAAGTTAAAGTGTGATTGCTTGGCTGCTTTGAAATATTTTTGTTTCTGAACAGTTGCCGTGGTAAGACTTAGCCTTAGGTGGAATACAAAGTTTATTGTTTAGCCTTTTTTAAAGTTGTCTTGAGTCTTAGGAATTTTTTTTTTCTTTTCAGAGGAGTGGCATACTCCCTATTTAATCTGACTTTTTACTGAGATACTAACATGGAAGTTCCTTAGTGAGACCAAGTACAGTCAGGGAAGTTTGTTATAACCTCCTTGTCTCCAGTTTGTAACAGATCAGTGTGACTTGCAAAACCGAGGAAAGTGAAGAGAGATGAAATTTTTTAGTCCTAATACTTTACTGTATCTGAAAGACCTCTAGAAACAGGGTGAAGTTTTGTGCCCTCTTTTTTTCATAAGAAATCCACGTACCTATTTTTTCTGAAGTAGAAAGAGCTTTAAGAGATGGGATGGAAATGAGAGCACTGCAGTACTAGAAGTGAAATGCAACAGTGAAATTTTTTTGTTGTTTCTGAAGAATTCTTAAAAATAGATATGAGGATCAGTTATCGATTGTGATCTTGTGTCCTGTATTTAAAATGTTTTCTCTTACCTCTTAGGAAATTCTCTTGAGTTTAGAGTCACTCTGCCCCTTCAATAGCAAAAATGTTTTTAAAACATTTATTTAGGTATTTCACCAAGAAAATCCAATGTGTTGGACTGGAAAGGAAAACTAGATTTTTCTGAAGTGAAAAATAAAACTTTGAAAACTAAAGCAATCAAAAATTTCATGTTGGTTTTCTGTGTATTTCTCCCACTCCTGCCCTGGGGCAGGGAACCCATAAAATGCAGTTTTAATGGCTTACTGTAGTGGAAAGTATAATGCAGAAGCTTTTTGACAGTGAAGGAATCCAGAAAGTAGTGAAGTACCAAAATCTGGAGCAATAACAGTTCATAGGCAGAAGTGATTAATTGTAAAATCCTTCTAGGCCTAAGTAGAGAACACTACCCAGGATGTGATGCAGTCACACCGGTTCCTCCCCTTAGTGCAGCATAAACAGCCATTAAAATATATTCTGGCTTTATTTCTTCCTGTAGTGAAATTCTTTTGGAAGCTCTGAAATGTTAATTTGAACCTCATCTGAGCCTGAAAACAGAAGTAGTTTCTTTGCATATTTGCTTGAGGGCCAACACAAGTGGTTTTTTGCAGAGTTTTTTGAGTCAAGTTTAATTCATGTGATTGTAGGGCAAATATGGACATTGGAACTATCATCATAGAATAGTTGGAGGCAACTTCTGGAGGTGATCCAGGCAGACTCTGTGCTTAAGGGGAGCTAATTCCAAATAAAATTGATTAGGGCTTTGTGCAGCATTTCTGAGAATCTCCAGTCGTGGCAGTTCCACAGCCTCAGTTTGGCTTCCTGTTTCACTGCTTAATCACATGCACTGGGACGAATGTCTCCCGTGAAGCATCCTGGGCCCAGTGCCTCTCACCCCGCACTTGTGCATCTCAGAAAGGAAGGAATCTCTTTCCATCTCCCTGGATGCAATTATCCCTTCAGTGGTGAAAGGCAGCAGTTGGATTCCAGCACCAGAGCCTGTGTTCCAGAGGCAGCAGTGCTGCCTTAGCTTCCCGCAGCAGCCTTGGTCACAGCGCGGGCTGACAGTGCTCAGCTTCCCCCCTGCCAGCACAGGGGTTTCCCCGCTGTGGGCTCAGAGCACCCGCATTTGAAACTGGATGTGGTTGGACTTTGGATCCCCGGCACCACAAGCACTGCACTGGGGCTGCAGCTGCCCGGCTTTGCCAGGGCAGACTGTGCTGGTGTGCCTTGCTCAGGTTGAACTACAGTGTTCTCTGTCTTCCCTCCACAGCAGTCAGTCAGGTGGATCAGGGATGATTTGCCTTTAGTAAATTACATAACTGTAAATGTAAGTTACATAACTGCAGTTCCACCAAAGATAATGGCAAAAATACTTTTGACCTTTTGATGCTGTTTCATGTACCTTATGCAGCAGTGAACTTTTTTCTTTTTTTTGAATCAGTTCAACTTTTCTGTTATTTTATTACAGCAGTGACATAGTTTGTCAGCTGTTGGAGAGCTGAGGGAAGATACAGTAGCCATGAACTCCTACAAGAATAAGTTTGCATTTCAGTTGAAGTGTTTTAAATATGTACTCTGAACACTTGTATAATATCCTTTCTCTTGTTACAGATGTATAGACTTTTTTAGCCATATGTCCTCTGGCTTATTTCACATGCTTAAACTTAAATCTATTTTTTTATCCAAAGTATGTTCTCTGCTTTTATTCAATGAGCAGTTTTCTTGCTCGACATGTGTGTGCTAGCATTTTTTCTGATTTGGAGACAACTTACTTTCTGGAAATCTTAATGCTTATTTGGGGAATGTAATTCCTTACGATTTTTTTTTAAAACATGAAATAAAACAATTGTCAAGTTTCTGCTGTAATAAGCAAGATCATATTTTTCTGAAAGAAGTCTCTGTGTGCCTTTGTTAGTATAAGCCTCTTCCATTTCCATGTTCTCAGTAAAGCAAGAGATGTGAGTAAACTTCTTGCATTGTTGTCCACTATTGTTGCTCACTAACTCCATTCCATTCAGCATCTGGAATTATCCCCCACTAAATCTCATTCCACTGACACTGTTTTCTGTTTCATAATCCACTGATGTTTCAAAAGGACAGGGATCTTTGGTCAAAAAGCCTGCTGATGTACCTTTGTCAACACTAATTTAGCTTCCTTGCTCTTTTACCTCTATTACAAACAAAGATTTCTGTATATGTGAATTGTGCAGCTGTAGTACTTCAGAGCAGTCAGAGGAGATATTGATGAAATCACTAGCTGCTTTGGGAAACACACACTGTTGTAGTGTTTTATTTTAAGTGCTGCCACTTCATATCTATTGGGAGTGGGGTTTACAGTATAAAGGTCAGACTTTAACTGCCATTATAAAATGTGTGTGATGAACCGAGCGTAATAAACATTAGTCTCTCTATGGAATACACGTGTAAGGAAAGGCAAAAGGCAAACTGCAGCACTGAGTTTTTAGGGTGATTGGACTGTTTTAACCACAAATGTAGCTCTTTGCGCATTCAGATTTGCAGTGTGAGTGTAGCTTCCTTCCCTGTTGCTATACACAGTTCGTTCTTGTGAGCACATTTTCTGATAATATTTTTGGCAGCCAGTCCATGTCACTTTGCACAGAAAACTACCCCATCATGTATTCTCTGGTAGTTAATGCAGTTGCAAGGGTTTCTGATGATCACTTTTGCTTGTGTTCTGTGGTCATCCTCCTCAAGCTCAATTCTCTGCCTTGCTTGATAGGATTTGTTGCCATCCTGAGGGTTTCTCTCGGTTTGTACCTTCACCTCTCAGTGATGTTGCTATAGTGGCTGCTTCAGTGTGACCTCTGATATTTTCCAGTGGGCCTCAAGTCTCTGTTCTGTGGGGGTTGTGCTTGTTAGTATTTCATTTGAAGTACTTTCCCAGGCATTTGGGTATTGTTCATTCCATATTACACTTCTGAGTGGCAAGCATGTTTTTCCATTTTCACTTCATAATTGGTGAGCCTTGATCCCTCTTCCTGTCTGAAGCTTTTGGGAAGGTTTGTGCCTGATGGCACATGGGGGAAAGGAACGAGGCAGTAGTGTACACAGAGGGAAGGATACAAAGCAGTGTGGTTGACTTGGGGAAGGTGGATTATCAAGTTTGTGGATAACCCAGACTGATGCTGCTTTTCCACAAAGCTGATACATGTCTGGCAGGTCTCAGTTTTAGAGATAAAAATACTTGAAGACAATGACAAGATTTCCATGATGGCAATACCTGGTGATGCTTGGCTTGGAAGTGGCAGGGGAGTGTGATGATGCACAAACACTGAATGCCTGTGGATTAGGTCACTGAGGTAGGGTACGCCTTGTCAGCCCAAGCATGTATCAGCTGAAAATGCCTTGTGTAGAAGCCAGCTGGATGGCTTTTGTTTCTGGTTTTGGAAGGAATGAGTAACAAGTGCAATTTCCGTGGTCCCAGTAGTACTGCTGTGAGACCTGAGCGAGGCCTGTGGGTTTTGGGGACAGTGCATAGGGTGGCAAGCACAGGGACTCACTGCAATAGAGATCCAGGAGTAGGTGCACAGGGTGCATTTTTCTAATGTGGTTTCCCAGCTTTATTGCTTGATATAGTAAACATCTGATCATATTATCTCAGTGTGGCTTGCTGCTCCTCTGAGGAGACCAGGTCCTTTAACAGTGACAGCTACATTTACCAGAGGAGCTCCAGCATTTCTTGTGTGGATTTGGTTGTTCTGGGTAAACTGGTGATACCTGAAGCAACACTGGTGTCCTGTATAGCTTTCTCCTCTGCTATAAGGAAGTTAATTTTTGAATGAAGAATGTTGTAATCTTGTACTTTTTTCTTCTGTGGTCAGTTTTTGCCTTTAAAATAAAAAAATGAAAGGTGCTTGAGTTTGATTTTAGATAACTCTATTCACAGATGTACTTCCTAGAAAATTTTGGACTGAAGTTTTTTTCTGTTCTGTGGGACAGCTGTATTCCGTTGGAGTCAGCTGAATATTTATCAGCAGAGATCAGAATTAGTCCCTTGATGATTACAGATAGTGCTTTAATGTCTTCTTCAGCTGTCTGTTTCCATAACTAAGCCTTAATCTTTGTTGTTCCTGGCGAGAGCAGTAGTAATTTTGAAGCAGCAGAGGTGAACACTCACACTACTGAAGTAGATGTAGTTCTAATGTCTGACAGTTTCCCTGGTTCTGGAATGAGCTCATTGTGCTCCCAAGGAGAGCAAAGACTGGATTTAGGCTGACAACAATCAGTGAGTGAAAATGGGAAAACACCTCCTGTGCTTGTGGGAAATACCAGTTTTTCCTCTTTTGAACGCTTCAATATATTTTTAATTAAAGTGAAAGGTAACGTGAGGTAAAATCCTACTGAAGATAAAATGTGAGAGTGTTTAATTTTACATGAGTTATCAGGTGAAAGGGAACAGGACGCTCCCCCAGGACGAGTGCTTTGCCAGTGTTTTCCTAGCAGGAGCACACTCTGCATGCAGCAAGGCACAGTATTCCAGGAAATTCACCCTACCTGGAACACCTCAGCTTTTAAAATTGAATGCTCATTTAGAAACACTCATAAAGGATCTAGCACTTGCTTGGGGCTTTGATTTAATGTCAGGTTGAGGGGTTTGTCTGCTTGCCAGAAGCATGTGAGAAGCCAGTCTCCATTTGGGTACAGGGGATTTTACTGTGTAAATCTGTTGTCATTGTTTGGAATTCCCCATGTTAGTCTGCACTGTGTGAATGGTGAAAATAGCAGCAGTGTGCAAACTTATGACACTAAAATGAATTGCATTGAAATACTGTTAAAATAAAGCACAAGAAATAGAAAAATAAATTTAAAATACAAAGAATATTTGACACGAGTGGAATTAGGTAAGGTATATTCTTTTACCTGGTAAATGAGTGCAGCTGCTTAAAGGAATGGCTCAGCTCCCTGCTAGTCACATCACACATCTTACTCCGCCTTATCTACAGCATTAATTTTGTGGTTAGATCAGTGATCTGCCTCACCCCCCTGTGTGTGGGATCACAGGAATGTGTGGGAGCAGCAGAGCAGGCTTGCCCCTTTTGGTGTAGACCAAGGACAAGGTTAAGTGTGTGGTGAGGCAGCACCCTCCTCCTCTGCACTGGGTTGAGATCCCTGTGGGAACCTCAGCATGCCTCATCTCCCTGTTAGTGGGAGTTCAGTGCTGCTGCTTTTTATCCCAGAAGTTTTCAGAGGTATTTTCTGAAAAAATTGGAAGTCGTTTCTCTACCATTGAGCACACCTAGTTGAGAGGCAATCTGTTTATATCATAAATAATGAAATAGTAATTCCTATACAAAAGCTAAGATGCCCAATGGCAATAGGTTTGGGGTTTTCATTTGTTGGTCTGAAATGGCTGGGAATTGTGTTTTACAGGCACTTCTTAAGGTTTTTATCTTTTGCACCCCTTACGTATAATTGTGTATGCCCAGGTATCCTTGTTTATAGCCACTGAATAGATCTCAAATTTGGGTGTGCTGGATAAGGTAAGGATTGATACAAAACCCTGGCAGAAAAGGTAGAAGTGAGTAGGAGTAGAACAGAGATATCCAAGGGGAGAGCTGAACGTGGCCTCGGTCTCATTCTCCCACAGGCCTGCAGTCCATGGGTTCCCTGTGCAGCTGGAGCTCCATTGGCTGCTGGAGAGGATCCCTGGATGCTGCTCCGAGTGCTGAGGCGCTGCCGGGCAGTGGGACAGGACGGGCAGTGGGACAGGACGGGCAGTCCCGGGCAGGCTCTCGGCGCTGCCTCCCCACTGCTGCTCTTTCCACAGCCTGGGGGAAGGGAGCCATGCTGGGGCTCCTCATGCCTGGCATGAGTTCTGTGCTCCCTGGTGGCAGACACGGGCCTTGGATTTGAGCGGGCCTATTCCATCTAGTCCTCAATATTCCTGTTGGATACATCTTGCATCGAGGCTGTGGAAGAGCAGCTGGAAAGCTGCCTTGCCAGGGGTTTGAATTGGGTATGTGATTGCTGAGTGCACTTCATTTTCTCTGCCTCTTCACTTTCCAAATAGTTCTGGAGATCCCATTGATAGTCCAGAATAGGAAAGGAATTAACTTGTTTTGGATGAAACTTTAATTTTGCCTTTGACAGCCTGGGGAAATTACTATGTCTTATAGTATATTTTGGTCTCCTACAAGCTCTAGAACAAGGCACAAAAGAAAAGAAACAGTTACTAAAGCTGGCAAGTTACTTCACTTCAAAACACCTGTTTCCTACTAGCAGGTCTCTGTGGGAGTGTCATCTCAGTCAGCAGAAATTGGGGGGGCAAAGGTAATACAAGTGACTCACATGTCTCGTTCCATGTTATGTGACTCCCTCAGAGATTGTCCTCTGGTTCTTTCTTTGTGTATTCTGAGGACATTGCCTGAAAATCAGTTTAGCTGGACATAAAGTGTTTGCATCCTAAATATACTAATTTGCGTGCTTTTTTTTTTTTTTAATTTCTGCTTGTCAGAGAACCAATAGTAGAAGTGTGGAGAGGAAAATACTTCCTTTTACTAAGTTCTGGTATTTCTTTTATGGCCTGTTCAATGAACAGAATCAATAGTAGATCTACTTTGGTTTCATTTTATGTTCTGTGTGGTATTCAGCATCTCTCCAAAACAGATGGCATCCTCTTAAAATTTAAATCAAGTAATTTTGTAATGAACTTAGACACTGTGAAATCTGAAGACAGACATCCCACCAGGACTCCTGGGACTCTTCATGTTTTAAGTACATAGCTGGGTCTCTGGAAGCTTAACATCTCTTCAATATAATGTTTTTCTTAATTAAACCTGTAATCTGTAAGGCAATTCCAGAAAGATTTATGAAATAATTGCAGTACTTTCATTTCAGGAGTTAGCCTTATTTCAGGCACTGTGAAATCTTCCTCCAGTTCTTCAGTCAATTTTGGGTTTTGTCCTGCTTTACTTCAATGGGTCTTAGTGGAGTTTGAACCTTAAAATCTCGTAGAGTTTGTCTAAAGTGTGTGAGCCATATGCACTCCCTTAGGGTTATGTCTGATGTTTTATTACAGTTTTCAAAAAGAGCGATGAGTAAATCAGTGTAGTTGTCTTCTGCACTCCTGGAGCCTTGGCAGTCCAACCTCTGCCTCATGTCCAAGTCATGTGTTGGTGTGGGGGAGCACTGTTAGAGCGAAGCCTTACAGTGCAGTGCTAAATACATGAGAGGGAACCATATTCCATTTGTTCAACATGGATAGTTTTCCCTTAAAAATAGTAGGGATTTTCATGTTTGTCAGGTGTTGCCTAACTTTGTTAAATATTTCAGGCTTTTTGCTCTTCTCGTTGACACCTTATCTCCCAAAGTGAATATGCCAAGTGGCAAAAGAATCAAGTATAAAAACTTGTCCAGTGGTCAGAAGAAAATATCAGTTAATTCTCTGACACACAAAAACAGTGCAGGTATTGAGCTGGTTCTCTTCCTCCTCTATAACCATTGTGGTAAGAGAGAAAGCTGCTTTCACAGTTTCACCAGTACAAGCATTTTGCATAAGCAGGAGATAAGGGAATGGGAGGATGTCTTTTACACTCTGGGAATGATATGATTAGATTATTTCCATGTAAAATGCAATTTTGTTTGGATATGCATGTTTGGAAGGATGAATCTTATGCAAATCACATTAGTAGAGACGCAGTCATTCCTTGCGAGCAACTTTGTGCTACAAATTCTTTGAAATCAAAGCATTGCATCAGATTGCTTGCCCTGTTTTCTCTCTGAGGTGGCCTGTTCCCTGTTGAAGATGCTGTTCATCAAGTAGAATTGATGCATTTCTAAACTTGGTTGATGTTGCTTGGCAAATTCTCTTGATCCGTAGTAATGGATTAGTTCCAAGAGCAAATCGTGTAGTGCAAGTACAGGTGTGAAATAGATTGATTGCTTTTATTAGAGAACAGAGCTATTTAGGATTGTGTTCTTCCGTGGTTCTGCTCTGACAATATTAGATTGTGTCTAAATTAGCCTCTCTTCTTGTTGTTTTTGTTTTTTATTATTCTTCCTTGAGCAGTGGAGATATTTTTGCTGCTTCATCAACTCTCAGTGACTGAGTGTGTTACTGTAGTACTGTTCTGACTGTGGAGTTTCCCAATCCCTCCTTTGTGGCTTTTGTCTTAGAGTTTAACTTTCTTGTCTTCACCTACTAATTTTGATTCCATTCTGGGGTTTTATGTAGTTCTGTGTGGGATTTTTAAAAAAAAAATAATTTACTAGCGATTTTTTTGCATAGTCTGTCATTTAATTTATTCTCTACTTGCTCATTTCATGTTTTACGTCTTCCCTCACCCTTTCCTAGCCTTTTGTCATGTTGTTTCTCTAATTATATGTAAATCTTCTCAAAACTTGCTTATGTTTCTTGTAGGATTGGCTGTTTGGTCAGGTGCTGTCTGCTTTCCTGATCCACTCTGAAAACAGAACTGAGTGTTGTCAAACACTGAAATCTCTTCCATCCATGTTTCTCTCTTATGTTTCTAATGTTTAATGAAATTTCAAGGTCAGGGACTGCACTGGGGTACAATATTAGGGTGTTAAACATCTGTTCATACCTTAAAGCACATTATTAGCAAGTATTAAATGTTTAAGTAAGGTACAAAGACTGAAATGTTGAACTCTGTGTGAGCTTCCATGCTCTCATTTGTTGCTTGACTTTTATAGGGGTTTCTTAAAAAACAATTAAATTGTTGAGTTAAACTACCAGCAGTTGTATCTGTCGCAGGAGAATTTGAAATGAGTGGTGTCTGAATGGATACAAGCTGTAGTTCTGAAGTGCTGCAATTGATTGTTTTTCTTCAGACATTCCTTTGCCTCTGACTCTTTTTCTTGTTAGGTGCTTTTTCATGAAATCAGTTTGAGCAAATCATTTAGGTTGATAAAAGGGAAGGATGGTGCAGGAGCTGGTGGGAGGGAAGCAGAGGACTCTTATGATAAGCTGGCATTTTTTCCTAAATGATTTGGAGCACGTGTGGGACTACAGGCTCATTAGCCCAGGAGAGCTCTTTGTACAGGTACATTTACACAGGGTGACCCAGATATTGTAGTGAAAGGTGCCTTGATGTACATAAAATGTATATAACTACAAAGCTGTCATGCTCTAGAATGAAAGTACACTGAACCAAAAACATTTCAGGATCAGCTAATTTTTTGAAGTATTGTTTTTGAAGGTGTGGTTACAGATCATACAGTGTTCTCAGGAACTTTCTTCTTTGAGTGGCTATAAAAGCTCTGAAAGTTGCTGATACAAATTCCCAAGCTAGTGTAGTGGACAGGAAGAGCATGATTTGGAAGAAAAGGCTGATTATGTGCAATGCTGAGTGGGAAGAGCAAGTATTTATAAACAAGGCTGCTCTGAAAAAAGTATGAACAGTATTTTCTCCATGGAATTTCTTCAATTTGTTATTCTTACAGAACTTAAGATGTTTATCAGTTATTTTCCAGTGTATAAAACTTGATGAGCTCGTACATAAAGCAGAGTGTAGAAGAATTTTCTTTTGCTTCTGTTTGGCTCTTGTTAAAACAAGAAGGTATTGACCAAACTTTTCTCTTGGTTTTGGGTTCCCACATTGTGTAACAAAGCAGAGAAGACAGAGGGCTTTCTCAGGAAGCTTGTGATACATGTGGAGTATTTTTCTTTTCCTGAAAACAGATATTTGGCACTTGTTTGTCTATTCTGTTGTCTGTCTTTCTAAGCAACCAGTTTTTCAGTGACTGGGGATAACTTAAAATTTCTAGAGGTGTAGATATAGATTGCTTTGATAGCTAGTAGGATATGCCACTTTTAATCTTAATTTGTATTGTCTAGCAGTTCTACCCATTGGTATGAAGGAACTGGTTTTCTCTGTTGACGAGACACATGAGTTTCTAGAGTTCAGCTGATGCCAACTTGTACGTGTCATTTTCATAGACTGATAAAACAGGAAGGGTGACTTTGCTCTTGAGACACTCGCTTTTGATCACTTCCACTAAGTAAATGGGAACTGAGAAAATCCTACTGTCCCTGCAGAAATAGTTTTGGGTTTTTTTGGTCAGAAATGAGTTCATTATTTTAACAACACTGATGTCAGGAGAAGCACGGGACAGCTCTGTTTATAGTTTGAGCTGCAGTTCTGTCTGAGATTGCACTGCATGTAACAGTGGCCTTTGAGCAGTTCAGCTTTCCTGCTGCTGCTACTGCAGCCGCAGCAGCAGGGAATCCAACAGTGCTGGGAAAAACTGCTGGAGAAACACAGAATGTCTGAGCAGCACGGCTGTGCTGAGCCCCCGCTGCTGTGGTTACGCAGCTTCTAGCAACAGCTCGTTGGGTTGATTTAAACTGGTGTTGCTCTGTCTGGGTTAGCTGTGGTCAGCCTTGTGATTGCAGGATGAGTTTATCCTTAAACTGTGCTGCCTCTGTGTGTAACCTGTCCTGTGTTACCTGGTCAGCAGTCATTTACCAAGTGGTTTGGAATGCAGATTGAGAGATGCTTTCTATGTCAGTAGTTCAGTGTGTTGCAGATGTAAGTTCTTAGGCTTTTTATAATGGGAGAAATACTAATTAAAATTTTGAGTTTAAAATCCAAGTGATAGTTTTCTGGACTTGTTATATGGGCAAAATATTACAATCTTTGTTTTCTGTAGCTTCAGCATTGTAAGGGAGCTGATGGGTGCTGCTTTCAGGCAGTAGATTGCCATTTTAAACCTCATGTTGTTGATTTATTTCAAACACTGATGGGTTAATAGTCTATGAAAAGATAAGTGTTACTATTTAGCAAGAAATAAATAACAGTGAAAACAAAGAACAGCTCAAGTTTTAAAGTGTGGAAATATTTCCAAATGGGGTTGTCAAAGAATGTTTAGAATAATAGTGGAATCCCCTTTCATGAGGCAAGTAAAGCTCTTGGGATGCTCTGTGGGGAGTAATCCCACACTGTCATGGGGTTATTTACTGTGGTTCGTGGTGTGTTTATGTGTTAAATCTGTGATTTGTTACAAACACTGCAGAATTGCATAGCTTTTTAATTTAACATTTGTAGTAGTAATGCCTAATACTGTACATCGGAACATTATAGTATATATTGTACATAGTATATAGTATGTATATATATGTATATAGTATACATATATTCTGCTTTGGGTGTAGAATGCTGATTGGAGACTTAATCCAGTGAGACTCACTGGTGCTCTTCACATGCCATTCCCTTTTGGGACCTTGATGTTTATTTATTTATTAATTTTTATTATTATTATTATTCACTAAGTCCTGTGATCCCTCCTGTTGTGAGGTGCTTAAAGGTCTCTTGTTGAGGGAAAACAGTGGTTTGCTTTCCTCATTGGAATTCCCCCATTCTTGCAAATTTATCATTCCTAATAAAAGACAGGAACTTTGTGTTTGGATCTCTATAGATAAACCTGAGCTGTATTTTCCCCCTTTTCATCTCATAATTATTTCTTTGAGACTAAGGAGGAAATTAAGGCAAAGATGACGTGGCCCTGCTTTTCTGGTGCAAGCAGGCTGATAGAGCTTCCTTGGCCTGTGGTTTGGGATTTGGTGGTGCTGGTGCTGGAGGAGCAAACATCACCGCAAGTAGTTCACAGCACTAATAGTTGTGTCAGCCGCACAGAAGGGCAGCTGCTACGTGAGGTTGAGAATAGGGCTACCAAAGGCAGCCTGGAGAGATACAGCCTTTGGCTAAGCAGTGTTCTGTATAGTTTAATATTGCTTTGAGCAGGAGCTGAAGGGCTGTCCAGGGGCTCACATTTTACACTTGTTTGGTTTGAGCCTGCCCGTACCAGATCGCGTGTGTTACAGATAAATGTCAAAGATCATTTTCTCTCTTTCTTTATTGTTTGTTATTCCGTTTCTTCCTTTTCTCCATGCTGGAGCTGTACAAGCTCCTGCATCAACAGGAATAGAATCAAATCGATCCTGAACTAAATCAGTTGTTTTCACATTGCTCCCTGTGCTGCTCAGACATGCACGAGCCCAAGGAGGCCCTGAACAGCTCCTGTGGGTGCTCTGTGGGGCCGTGGGTGTGGAAGGGCTGGCTCAGCACTTGTCTGTGGTACCCAGTGTGAGAGACCTGTTTGAAAATTTCAAAATGTAGAACTTTAAAAATGGTAAGACTTGAAGCTGTAAGGCAAAAGGTAATTTGGAAACATCTTAATAGCTTCCTGCTGTGGGAATGTTTATGGGAGTCAAAGTTGTTTTGCTCAGTTTTTCATCAGCAAGTGCCAACTGTGATACAGAAAATCCTGGCCTTTTTGAGAAAAAGAGGTGCAGTGAAATGCTTTTAAGGTGTGTGGAGTTACAGAAGGCTTTTGGTAAGGTTTTGTTAAGGAAACAGATAATCCTGTGCACAGTTGCTCTATGGATTCCAGACTTGAAACACTTCTTGTTTTGGTGTGGTGGTTGGGCTTTTTTCCTTTTTTTTTTCCCCCCTTGCTCCTTTTGTGAGCTCAGTGAAAACTTTAGGCAGCATGTAGGCTCACTTTATATTGTATAGACATGTGCATATTTCACATTTAGGTTTGCATTGTCAGTGGATATTGGTTCTTTAGGGAAATGGCTTCCCCTGCTGTTAGTGGCAATTGATTTGTGTTACATTGTTCCAGTGTAATTTTTGAAATAGTTACCATGCTTTAAATTCAGAAAAGAAAATAGCACCGCATTACTTGCCTTGTTCATTTTAGGACTGGCATGCCAGGGTGAATGTTGTTATGCAAACATAAACTTACACTGTTCTTTGGGTTTAGGACTAACTTGCCTATGTCTCAATGCTTGTATTTTATGCAGGGTTCAGTGGTCTCAGTTTAAAGGCTATTTTATTTTCAAACTGGAGAAGGTCATGGATGATTTCAGAACCTCAGCTCCTGAACCAAGAGGGCCCCCCAATCCAAACGTGGAATATATTCCCTTTGAAGAGATGAAAGAAAGAATCCTGAAAATTGTCACTGGATTTAATGGGTATGTATCATTTGTTTTCTAAAATCAGGGTAACAAACATATTTCTCCAGTTTTGTAACATAGTAGTTTGTACTGTCTGTCTGGAGCTGTTCATCTTGCTTCCTCGAACAGATGAGCAGAAGCACCTTGGAAATGTATTGCAGTAGTTTCTGAACTTCATTATTCTGTCACTGAATGAAAAGTGTGACATGCTGTCATGTCATTCACATTGTTTTTTCAATATGTAGTTAGTTTTTAAACAGTGCAGTTCAAAGAAGCGTCATATTACTATGTGCATTTAAGAGGTTAAATAGACAGTAAAGTCAGATTTCTTTCAGTATATTTTGAAATACAAAATGGGAAGAGGTCTTCTGGTGTTCAGTTCCTGATTGTTTTGTGGCAATTCACTGGCTTTTGAAGAAGTCATGCTGTGAGAAACAGGGTATGACCAGGAGGTGTACCTGGGTTGGAATTGTTAAATTATGCCTAATTCAAATTTATAGCTGAGGTGATACTTATTGATGAAGGACATGGGGTGTTTGATTTGTTTCTGACAGTGTCCTAGATTAAAATGTATCTGTGCCCTTTGCTGGTTTCCTTTTGGAAGTTTTTGTTTCCTTTCAAATAAAGCTCCTGATGTTTTCGTCTTATTTGGTGTGTCCTTTTTACTAGCTTACATAGTATTTTTATTGTTTCTAAACCGGATTACATACTTGCCATAAGCTGAGTCATCCTGGTTGTGGTGCTCAGTGCTTGTTAAGACTTTCAGCATTTTTCTCAGCTTGTTATAAATGGGCATGTTCTAAATCTTGCCTTCCTGATAACCCTGAAATTTCAGGTTCAGAGGTGCTACTGACATGTCCTTAGTATTGTATTTTGATGCTGTATTTATAATTTATACTGTCATTGTTCCATGCTACTTCATTCATTTGCAGTTTAGGAGTCAGATCTCCTCTTCCCCCCACAATTGCTCTCATGTAGGAGACTTTTAAGAATGTGAAATTCAGCTTGTTCTCAGCTCCCCAATATTTATACCAGGCTGCTTCACTGCAGGAATTTAAAAACAAACCTATCCTTTATGCTCAAGTCTGCCTCTCTCCCGCCTCCCCCAGCTTTTTGTTAATGCTTCGTTGCCCACAAAATGGGTAATGTTCTCCCAGGGACAGCTAATGAATGGGCTGCTGTTATCTGCTGTTGTTCCCAAGTGCACTGAACAAACCTCTGGATGACGAGTCTGGAGCTTAGGCTGTGCCTGTGCTGTTTTCATCCTTTGCTGTAGCACTTCAGGGTGCTCAACTTCCTCATACTTTGCAGTGAAACTCCCAGGCTTTGAGGAAGCAAACTGCATCCATTAGTTACCTTAAAGGAAGTAATGCCTGGGGATGTTTCAGGATCTGGGGTTGCAGAGTGATTCATTCAGTAAATCCTGTGACCCCCAGAGGGAGGATGTGATTTTAAAAGCTGAATCATGTGGAGATCTGTCCAAAAAGTAATAGCAGCAGGTTTTGGGTTGTGTAATTTGTATATTCAGGCTTCTTTAGAGCTGTGGGTGTCATTCCAGGGTACCAGGGCAGACAAGGAAGCTACTTGATGTGACTTTATTATTGGGATGATTTTATTAGCATTTGTTTAAGAGAGAGGGAAGGAGTTCAAAGTAGCAAATTTTTAAAAATTTTTAATTTGAGTTGAAGAAGTAACACATTAAGAATTACCCCTGTTTTGGGGTCTTTCTAGCTGAAGTGCCTTTTAAAGAAAGCACAAAGTGGCTCTTTTAGCCTGTCTGTATCTTACTTGACATGGTGTCTGCATAGGTTTGCAGAGCCAGAGTCTCTTTACAATTCTCTTAAAATTGCTTTGGAGTAGGAACTTCTTGCCATCTTTTTATCCTTTTCTCCTTTGTTAGTGGAACAGGAGGTTCCAAGGTAAGTTATTGGGGATCTCAGTGACAGAGAAATTTTCACTGCACAAATAACATAGATCATAATCCAAATTTCATTTATGTGGTTTATTTTATTTGTTTGTTTGGAGTTTTTTTTGGCTACAATTTAATGTAGCTGTTATAAGTAATTTTCCCAGATCTCTTCAATACTGTCCAAATGAATTTTTGGTTTGTAATTCACTCTGGGCTGTAGTGCTGGAAGTGCTGTTTTGAGTGTGTTGGTATAGAATTTTAAGTGGTTACCTTAAGTGGGCAGATCAGGACTATTCATGCAGCTCATGTGCTGAACTAATTAAATTTCTGAGCATTTACAATCAGTTCTCGTACTGCTCACAAACTTCACTTTGGTGTTCCTTTATATATTTACACCAATTTAAATTACTTCTGTTTTAAAATCACGTTGTTGAACTATTTTAAAACAATAGTTTTTCACCAGAAAGAGTTTCTGAGGTGAAGTTAACTTTGAGTTTTGCCAACTAAAAGCATTTGCAAATGTTGAAGGAGTTCCATGCAGAGGGGTGATTGTTTGACACCGGCTGCCATCTGCTGCTCCATGCATAAAGTTCACTTTGCTGTGAAGAATTTGAAGGGAAATGAGTTGGCTTTTGCTTTTTTCTTTTTAACTTCTTACAGCTGAGAGTAAAATAGGAACACTTTTCCTTCTGGAGTCAGTTGCAGGCTGCACATTTCTTGAGTTTTCTGTCTTACATGGGGAATTAGCACTGTGTTGATGTTTCATAATACTTCATGTCACAGCATTCCAGGTGACCAGTTAAGTACAGCTAAATCCAAATTAGCCATGTACTGATTCCCCAGGATGTCTTACAGATCTGGCTGATGGAGAATAATTTAAAGTTCTGTATGTTTTTGGTTCTGTTGAATAAATGGGTTTTTGAATGGACAGTCTTGTCTATTAAAAAAAGAATGAAATCTTTTTATTTATGGATTTTCAACCAAAAACCAAAATGGCCATCACAAGAAACAGATCAATTTAATATTTTATCTATATGGAAAGATTAACAGATCAAGTAAATTCTTTGTGACTTAAAAGTTGGAATGTTAAAAGAAGGCACTGCACAGAAGCTGAATATTGTGAGTATGGACTTGATCTTAAAGGTCTCTTCTAAGCTTGATGATTTTACGAAGAATTTGGATGTCAAAGATTGCTGTTGACCAATGAAGAGCAAGGGAAGGGAAATTATTAATGCTAGAACCACTGTCAAGTTTAAGAGCCTTCATGTAATAAACTGAATTAGAAGGAACACTTGTTCCTGTGGTTTTTCTGGTTTGTTGAGGATTAGGACTTCCTCAGTAACATAAGGTACAGGCAGTTCTGAAAAACATAATTAAATTGTTGATACTTAGTCACTCTCTGAGTACTACTTGCTTTTAGTTAAAGTGAGTTGTTGTGTGGGATGATGAATTGGAGCTGTGCTGACCTGTTTGCACTGAGCTGGTGGCAGAGCTGGCCAGCTCTGACATGGCTTTCTAGCCAATGAGCGAAGCTGGAGATCCACGCTGGGTTAGCTCATGACACAGGCTGGACATACCATGTACTGACTTCCTCAGAAAATAATAACAGTGGAATTTGGACAAAAATTTACAGTATAGGGATATACACACACGTGCATGTCAGTCTGTATTGGTGCTGCTCTGGATTTGTATTCCCAGCCAAAAAATGGTTCATAAATATTGTATTAAATATTCTTCTTAGATAACTTTTAAAAGTGCTTATGGCTTCAACTACCAATAGTTAATTCCATGTAAAAATGCATGGTACTTTATAATTATACTGAAATATTTTTGTCAGAAGTTTGTTAAAATGTGATGCTGAACTTGGATTGAAAGTGTGTGACACCTCAGGTGACTGGGAATTGTCTGTAAAGTATTGCTTGTCTGAAAGGTCAGTTTCTCATTTCAGCAGGGATGAAACTGAGTGCAGAATTGTCAAAAACAAAAACGTGTTTATGTGGTTCCTATGGGCTTATACATCACTAATTATTATCAATTATTAATTATTAATTATTTTTCCTGATTTGCTCCTTGATAGATGAGTACATTGTCCAGTTGTAGCAAAATAGATTATTTGTAACAGCTGAAATATAATGGTTCTACTAGTTCCAACATTTACTGCTTCTTCTGTAACTGTGTTTTGTAAAACTTGAAATAAACTACAAGTTGAGACTTTCTTAGCTCTAGTGTGTATGACTCAAATTTGTTTTGAATCCCTTACAATTTCTCTTCTGTATATTGGAATAGTACAGTCAGAAACTTCACTGTTGATCTGATTTAATTTTCATTGTTTAAGTGAATCCTTTGAGTTGTGGGATGATGCATTTAGGATTCTGCTTGGGTTTTGTAGTGGTGAGCACAGGAAACAGCTTTGTGTATGAGATAGGGAAAAATAAAGCCTTGAGGTGCCACCCAATATTGCTCATGGTAACAAATTTCAGTACTGGTTTTGTTCCTCCTTCGCAGTAAGGGGGAGAAAGCAATAATGTTGTTGCTTCCAAAGAGTCATACTTATTAAAATAAAATTAAATTGTTATAAATCTATTTCATTGCAGCATCCCCTTCACTATCCAGCGACTCTGTGAGTTGCTGACAGATCCTAGGAGGAATTACACAGGAACAGACAAATTTCTAAGAGGTGTGGAAAAGGTAAGTATTTCTCTGACAGAGAACACAGCTCCACAGTCACAGCCACCACTTAATAACTTCCCAATTGCTCCCAAAGGTCTGCTGGTTTCCTTGGGGCTCAGCGCCAGAGTATAGCTTATGGCTGCTCTTAAGTGTCTGAGTTTGTTTCATACCTTTCAGCAGCAAAAAGCAGTTCTAAAATAACTTCAGACATAAAAATTAATCTCAGGGCTGCAACTGCTGTGTTCTGTAATCACTGTGCAGTACTCCACCTGTAGTTTGTGGGTGGTGTATTGGCAGTTGTTATATGGAGTCCTAGTTAGAAATGATCAGATATTTCCTCCCACATTTGGTTTCAGAGTGGATCCAGAGGTGAAGAAGGGAGGCCCCTTCCCTCCAGTGTCTTTTGTTTCAGTATTTAAACCCTGTGTGTAGCAGAGTGTGCCCTCAGAAGAGCACACAGGTGTCTTAACTGGCATTTTACAGCTTATTATCAGAATGTGGGATCCTTCAGAAGCCAGGAACAGACTTTAAAGATACAGTTCCACAATAGGATACCTCAGCATTTCTGAATACTTTGTTCTCCAGAAATCCCTCAGTTAGAAATTACAGGCACTTGGGCCTGAGGCTTAATGTGCTAGTCTCGTTAGGACAGCAACAAACTTAATAAAATCCTGAATTTTAGTGTAATTATGGCCTGACCTTGTAAGTGGGAGTAGAGCTACTTTAACAGATAGGACCGAAATCCTGTAACTTTAAAAGTTTTGGGATGTTGGCAAGAATTGGAGCTTCTGTTTCTGAGCTCTTGATGTGTTTGTTGTTTGTATATTACAGAATGTCATGGTTGTCAGCTGTGTATATCCATCTTCAGAGTGAGTATAACCCTCTTTTCCGTGAAACTTCAAGCTTGTGTTAGTAACAGGGAGAATATCTGTGCGTGTCTAATGCATTTCTCTTGCTGTCAGTAGTTGTATCTAAAAGCCAGACATGCAGAGTTCAGATTTTGTTATCGTTAGTTCAGTCAGCAGTAGGGATGGTGTCTGCAAGTGTAATAATTGGGAAATAAGTAAAAATTCCTTGGGGACTCACAGTGGGGGCTTTGTAAGTTTGGGCTTGGGAAATTCTGTGCAAACAAGCTTAAAGTGATTTAAAGTTCCTTTATTAATAACATTTTGTTGTTTTGTTTGTTAGGAAAAATAATTCCAGTAGTTTAAATCGGATGAATGGTGTTATGTTCCCAGGAAATTCACCAGGGTACTCTGACAGGTGAGTTTAGTTCCAGGGGTTAACTTTTACTGGATAGAAGCAGTGGAGTTCTGGGAATAGCTGGTTCAGATCCCTTTTTACCTGTTGCAATCCCAAATAAGTAGCCTTAAAAATGAGGTGTGCCATGGAATACTGGGGAGTGGGGGTAGAGGACGCTACATACTGTGTATTTTGATTGTCACCTTATTGTTGAGAATTATTTCTTGTTATTTAAATTTTTGTATCAAATTTGCACATTGTAGGCAAGGAATATTTTATTCAGTATAAAACAGCAAAGCCCCTCATCTATTTGTTTAGTTTTGTTGATCTTTTAAAGGAAAGGTATGGCTGCTTTCTGCAAAATAGGATCAAATCGCTTTGCTGAGAGGCTGGGTTAACTTTTCGTTATTATTTTTAAAGATCGAATGTAAATGGCCCTGGGACCCCCAGACCCCTGAGTCGAACGAAGGTTTCGTTGTCAACTCCCATGACAACCAACGGTTTGCCAGACAGCACAGAGCATAAAGAGCCCAGCTTGCAGCAAACAGAGGAGAAGAAACACAGGTTTGTCAGGAGGGAGTGTATTTTGAGCTTTTAGTATTCTCAGGTTTTTAATTTATGTTTTAAAAATAGTTTAAAAAAGACACATAAGGGATGCGTAATGGAGTCTTAAATCAGGAGTGATGACTTTGAGGTTTTGTTATGTAATAAGTGAAGCAAATTCTATTGTTGTGACTTGAAGTGTTTAAATTGAAGTAGTTGCTACTTTTTTTTAAAGTGTGACAAGATACAGGATGTTTGTCTTCAATAAAAGCTACATCTGCTTTTGTTGCTTGTAGTGAATCACCAGCATCTGAATCAGAAGGTGCTCAGAGCAGCCCGGTGAAAAATAAGCACTCTGAGGATGATCCTGCAGAAGCAGAAGGACATGAGATAAAAAGACTTAAATTTGACAAGGAAGGGGAAGCCAGAGATGCACCAAACCAAACTGCCTCCAGTGAAGTCTCTTCAGGCATGGGGGAAGAGACAGAAGCATCCTCTACATCTCAGGATAAAGAAAAAGATGCTACCTGTGCCAGACAGCACTGTACAGAGGAAGAGGAGGAAGGTATTTCAGATTTCACTGTCCTCTTTTACTTCCAAAGAGTTGGGGTTTTCTTTGCTGGAGACCAGTGCTGCTGGGATTGCTGAATGTCTCCAGTTGTGCTTAAAGATGAGCTGCTTGTTCATACTTCAATTTTGCATAATTTACCAACTTTATTATTTCTTTTTCTTTGGTCCTAC
This sequence comes from Dicrurus megarhynchus, assembly GCA_013399195.1. Taxonomy (NCBI): domain Eukaryota; kingdom Metazoa; phylum Chordata; class Aves; order Passeriformes; family Dicruridae; genus Dicrurus; species Dicrurus megarhynchus. The sequence goes on along the minus strand of VXAD01010087.1, from coordinate 2,230,383 downwards.
ATTCAATTTGAAACTTACACAAGGGTACTTAAAATCTTTTGGGGCCATAAATTAGATCAGGGTGCACCAAGAATTCAAGAATGCCTACTTTAGGGTATCATTAGATGTTCTGATCCTTTCTCCAGAATGGGGATGGGTCATACTTACATTTTGCTATCTTTATTAATAATGGAATTTACTTAAATGCAGCTATAAATTTATGTTCTTTCACTGAGGAGACTGAGCATCAGTGTTTCCACATCCTGTCAGAACAGTAAAAATTATCTCACTGTAAGGCAGGCTCTGTACCTAAGTTAAAAAAAAAAAAAATAACTGCAGTTAAGAGACTAATCTAGTTTTTAGATTCATATTCTTCAAAGTTTCCTTTTAATTATTTTTGGTGGCTCAAGTATTTGTACAATGTTCCTGTAGATCATGATGGCTGTACACTTGAAACAGCCTTGTTTTCATAATTTCCAAAAGACTGGTTCTGAAGGCAAGTGGAGGATGTGGGGAAGCAAGAAAAAGTTACTTCTTAGACTTTGTCTTTATCAAGTGAAGCTTAATTAAGTGAAGCTACCTGTTAAAAAAAATAACTGGACTTTATTTTATGGTATGTTGGGATAGTTTGGATATTCTGACAAAGGCAGCTACTGCTTTATCTTCTGATAAAAGCGGGGTCTGTCTGTTTTTCCTGTCCTTGGCTGTGTTGTGGAAGTTTTACTCAGCATAGCTGGGAGTGGAAGGTAGCAGGATTAAGGTATGTTGAAAAATCCCTTGGTAATACTGTACTTTCTCTGTTCCTAGAGTCCTTCATGTCTCCCAGAAACATTGGTCCAGACAGAAAAGAGCAAGACAAAGACAGTGACTCCTCGAGTGTGGCCGAAGAGAGCTCTGAGGAGAACAATCAGATGGAGGAGTCTGAGCAGTCGCGGGCAGGGAAGGATTTACACTCGGCTGCCAGTGACATCAGTGCATCTGCCACTAGTGGAGCTGACTGCAGTGAAACAGAAGAGCTGGGCTCCTATGCTAGTGAAACTCCTGAAAACTCCTCAGAGACCCCGATGGAAAACAGTGATGAAGCCACAGAAGCTGCAGATGAACCTATGGAGCAAGACTAATTTAAATAAACTTAGAGGCAGTATTTTCCATAAGGCTCCGGTTTTACACTGTATAAATAATTTTATGTAATAAAGTGGACCTTTAGTTTTACAAAAAGAAGCAGGTTGTAAAATAAACTTCTCCATGGATTGAACCTTGAAAGAGTTGTACATGATAAGAACTGTGAATACCAGCTCCTTCAGGTCCTGCTTACCGCTGAACTTTCGTTTGGTCAAATCAGTGGTTTGTGTATAGTTTTTTTTATTTAGAATAAAAGTTTTTAAACTGGAAGGTAATTATAATTTTGACAACTTTTTTGGAGATCACCACACCTAGTTGTATGTAAGCAAGAAAGCTTTTTGTCTTGTCTTTTTCTGACAGCTCTAGCAGTTACTTCATATTTTGGTTACAGTTTCAACATTTGACATGTGAAATTCGGGGTTTCAGGCTGGTTTCCGGATTTTTATTTGAATACACACCAAGAAACCTTCTGTTGTGTGTTTCAAATGTGTTCCATTTCACACACACATTTCACACACACATCTCTGCACAGCATGCACACCTCCGTGTACCCTCGCTGTTCTAAGGGGGAAAGGGTATATTTTTCTTTTTCTATAAAAGATAAATACAGCAAATACTTTTTCTATAGGGAAAAGACTGAGTTCACCTCTCAAGGCACTTTGCCTCTGGAAAAACAAAACACATGAAATCTGGCCTGTATGAAACCCTGGAAATACTAACATTGTTGAAAACACCCGAGTAAACACATTCCAAGAGAACTGTTCCAATGACAACATTTTTGTATACTTCTGAGGTGCCTGAGTGAAAGGAGTTCATTTATTTATGAGAAAATGTGCTTTATGTTGAGGACGTTGTAATCAAAACATTAGGTTAAACTTTTGTAGAGGAAATGTTTGAAAATAAAATACCTTGGAAGAAATGAGCAGGTATTTGCCTTTTTGAGTGCTTCTTGGAGCTTGTGAATATCGTAGAGAAGTCTCAGAGTTCCTCCAAGGTTTGCAGGTGGCATCGGGCTGATCACACCACTGGATGGGAAGGATGGAGACGTGACCCTGGTCATGTTCCTGAGCTACAGGGGTTAGGGGTGCAGAGGAATCACCACGATTTGTATAACATTTTGGAAGTGAACTAAATATTTTTGAACATGCTACTTTGACAGCCAGTGTTAACATTTTTTTCAAACCAGCTCAAAGCACAAACTACTGCTTTAAACTCAATATTTTCCCGTTCCCGTATTTAAAAGACATGCAAGCTGCAACCTCCCAGTCACAATTACTGGCTGCCAAATTTATACCTGTTTCTTCAACTGTACCTTTTTGATATTTAGAATTTTTAAATTTCTGTAAAGTAGATTTTTTGTAGATTGTAATGAGTGCTCACTGCCATTGTGAAACGGTATATAATTGTATAATTTCTGTGTGTAAACTGAATGCTTGGGCTTTCAATACAGTATTCATATAAAGCAATAAATATTAATGTTATGAAATATCTGAGTACATTTTTATCACAATTGTCCCTCTTTGGTTTTAAGTTCATGTACCTGAAGTACAAAAATGACCTCTAAAATGCATGCTGATAGTTTCTTGTACTACATGGTCTGCTTTGTATTGTTTGGGGGAAATTTAGGTTTTGATTAATACCAGAATTAATTTGGCTCAGTTAGACTATAAAGTTATTTCTTGCTGATGTTACCTATGAAGTTGTGAGCAGACAGGATTCAGGGAGACGCTTGCAAAAAAAAAAAAAAATCTTATTGATCGAGATCCCCTTGCAGAAGGAAAATCATATTTTAACTCATTTTCATTGTGCTGAAGGGTTGGATGTGTGTTATCAAATTAAAGGACTGAACCAAAATGTTGAAATTAGGGAAGTTTAAGAATATAGTGACATCTTACACTTTTTTTTTTTTAATATTTTGCCAATGAGAAAATTTTAAAATTTCTAAGTTTAGAGATTTCTGAAATTTTCTTTAGATTGTTTATTTGTGACGATATTGTCAATAAACTTGTTCTTTAAGCACCTGTGACCTCTCCAGATGTTTGTTTGAGCAGCACTGGTGCCACTCCTGCAGAGACCTGCAGAGGGACTTCGAGGTATGGATCCATTTCTGTATCTGCAACTTATTTTAATGGCTGATAAAAATTGAAATAATGCTTCAACCTCACAGCAAGGATCTTTATCCTAAACGTGTAGCCTACATTTAACAAAGTCTGCTTTAAATTCCCAATTACACCCCAGAGCACATGGCTTCAAACTGAGAGTGGGTTTAGATTGGATATGGGGAAGAAAGTCCTGACTGAGGGTGGGCAGGCCCTGGCACAGGGTGCCCAGAGCAGCTGTGGCTGCCCCTGGATCCCTGGCAGTGCCCAAGGCCAGGCTGGACAGGGCTTGGAGCAGCCTGGGACAGTGGGAGGAGTCCCTGCCCATGGCAGGGGTGGGATGGGGGGAGCTTTCAGATCCTCCCCAACCCAACCTATCTGTGACTCCACGGCTCTGTGTTTGCACACAGCCAAATGGAGCGTTCTACTTGTCTTCTTGAAGGAAACGTGGTTGAACCCCACAAAACCAGCAACAGGTGCTTGACACCATTTGTGGGTGTCTTTCCTATTAAAAACTCACATGGGACGAGAATATAAAGTGAAATGGAGTTTATTTTTCAGAGTATCAGGTCAAAGTCAACTCTTAATTCTGCTCTTGATATTTAAAAAAAAAAAGTTTAAAAATTATTTCCTAATAGTATCCAAGGTTCTCTGTCATCCTTGATTTTTAAACCTTGGGGGATACTTGAAAGTTTGCCCTGGGAAGAGCTCTCTGATACAGCATGGATTTGGGGTTGTAGAGACTGGATTTGGACTGAAAATGTTCAAAAAAAGTCTTTGAGCTGAGTGAATGGAGCAGAAGTTGCTGGATTTTGGGTTCAGTAACCTCTGCTCTGAGAGACCACGCAAGGGCATTGCTGCCGATGGGAGAGGTTTGCTGTAGGCCAGCCTGGAATCCTCGTGTCTCCCAAATGGAGCTCCGGACAGCAAAGCCCATGGACCCCTGGCACTGTCCTTGCCTGCAGCTGCCTGAGGCAGCACAAAGCTTTGGGGCAGGGATTATTGCTGCTTTTTGTATTGCTGACCAGCTCCAGGACTGATCGCCGTTTCTTCTGTAAATCCTTTTGCATCTAACACAAAAATTGTGTTCTGGGTGTTTCCAAGGCTTGGTCACCTCTGCAGCACCAAGCATTGTTTTTAATTATTTCAGCAGGAAATACTCCTAGCTGGAAGAGCAGATTGGAATTGTGTTTCAGTTGATGCCTGGCCTGGGGGATGCAGGAAACGGGCTAAAAAAAATACTCTGCTTCAGCCTGTGAGTGTTTTGTGTGTGTGCTGTCCTTTGCTCGAGCAGTTCACTGAGAAGCTGCATCATGACTGTCCTGGGTCTGGTACAAAAGAATCAAGCTTTTATTTTTAGCTGCTTTGTTAATTGTATGTGAGGGAGAAAAAAACCCCCAACAACCCAGAGCCAAGGCCTGGTAGAATATTAGTTCTCTGAGTTTTCTGTTGCAATAGTTAAGTGGCAACACAGTGATTTATTAAAAACAAATAGATTTTTTCCTAGAATGGATGCCTTCTATTGACTGCAACTGTACAGAACACCCTTCTGCACTCCTTTGGCATTTTTTATTCATACCGTGCACTTCTAGGAAGAGTTTAAAGGTTATTCCCATCTCTGTCTCAGGTGGTGTTTTTCTGTGAGACACGTATGGAAGAGTTCTGGATTGCTGATGGCATCCCAGTTACATCCCTCCGTTGCCAGTGGGAGGCCCATGTTTTGTAACTTGTAAACTTTGTTAAGCAGCTCTTCATTCACCTCAAGGACTTCTTGAAGTAGTTCCTGTGGGAAACAAGGGGTGCAGAAAGGGTTGAAGAGGGAGTGGAGCTGTGTGGGCCAGCAGCACGAGGGCTGTGCTGGGCTAACACCCATGGGGACAGCGAGCCCGGCACGGCGCAGCCTGCCCTGGCCTGGAGGTCACACAGCTCAGCACGCCCATGTGCAAGTGGGGGGACGAGGATTCCTTGGATAGGTGAGAAAACTCCTGTGCAAGCTCGTTCCCATGACGGGAAACCCGAGCTGTGGAGCTGCTCTGGACACGGGGCAGAGCACGAGGGGAAACCGGAGCCGGGGGTGATGGAAGCGGCATTCCCGGCTGCCAGACGCGTCCTGCTGCTGCCGGAGCTCGGGGCTGGCTCTGCTGGGTACAACATTCCGTGTGCCAAGGGCAGGAGGGGCCGGGGACAGGGACAGGGACACTGAGGGGACGCGCGGCCGGCAGGGGCCGCCTCAGGAACGCGCGATGTGAGGAGACACCACAGGAGCTGCCACAACAAGGCTGCCACAGATCCCTGCCCCGAGAACAAACCCACGGGTCGGGCCGCCTTCCACACTACGGAAATCAGGGACGCCTGCATCGTTTTGATTCTTGCCCCTTTAAAGTTCACAGCTTTGCGAACTTTCAGACCTACACCCTGATTTCAGGGAGAGCTGAGCCGTCCTTGTGTTGATTCCGTGGCTCCAGGAGATGGAGCTTTAGAACAGACAAACATCTCACTGTGGGAGAACCGGCGCCGAGATGCTCCAGGAGCAGCAGCCTGAGAGATGGGAGGTGCGAAAGTTTTTTTGGCCTTTTCCCTGCCCTGAGTTGTAAAGATGTTAAGGAGATGCTGTGTTCTCCGTCAGCTGAATGGCTGTTTGTGTGGGAGACAGAGAGACTCCTGCCTTCCACTGGCGTCACTTATCTCCCTGGCAATCTCGGCAAGGAGTCACGGTCCCTGTCACAGCGGCCTCTCTCAGGCAGTTTCCACACCCAGGATCTTGCCTTTGGATGTTCCGTTGCTGGGGAGTCTCCATAAATCAGCCCCTGGTCGGTGACTGCTGCACTCCACGGTTTATCCCAGGAGTGACCTGTGTAAATTCCCCAGCAATTTGGGGAGCAGGAGGTTGGCATGTTTTCCCTGACAAGGTGACTGCTCTGACCGCTGGGCTAGAGGGTGATGCCCAAACTTGCTTTTTGCTTTGTTTTCCCGGTCCAAAGAGACAACTCTGACTCTTCACTTGTACAAGGGATAAACTAAAGTCATATGGAAAAAAAATTTCTGTGATTATTAGGGTCTTCTTTCTCTGTAATTGCATAATTTAGAACAAAAATTACTTTAAACAGCAAAAGAAATGCCTTGTATTGCTGGTGCTGTTAGACTATCAGAACAGATCTCTGCATATCAGAGTCTTACCTGCTTCTTTCTACTCCTGGTCTTTTGATTATTTATTCCTTTCTGCATTCTCTTTGACTTGTGGAGAAGCTGTCTGCCCTGCACCAAAGGCCTCCTCTTCAGATCTCCCTCTGTCTGCTAAAATACCTCACAGAACATACAGGTCTTGACTGTGTGATCCTAAAGGGGGTTGTTCTCCAGACACAGGGGCTTGGCTTTATCAGGGCATTATTGCAGAGCTCTCTGGGGTCACAGAACCCTCAGAAGGCTTTCCTCAGGCAGGGGGAACACCTGAGGCACAGAGAGCTGTCTTGTGTATCTGTGTGTGAGTATGGAGAGGTGGGACCTTTTGGAGCTCAGTTACTCTAAATAACCAGCTTCTAAACATAAATATTTTCTTCCCGATTATTTAAAGTGTTTCCAGTGGGAATTTCACCTTTAAGGAGTCTTGAATTGTTACAGCATTTTAAATAATAACAGGAGCTTCCAATTTAGGAACTTTACGGAAAACATTAACCTAATCTTTGCACTTTCGTAAATGGGACTGTGTATCGATGCATTTCTGGCTGTGCCTAGCAAGAAACCTCAGGTGTTTATAAAATAGGCTTGTGAGTTTTCAGTCGTAAGGCAAATAAAACTATGAAGTGAAAAACAATCCCTTAGTGAAAAACTGAGGGTTGAACACAAGCCTTGCCATGGGTAGGCAGGAGGGATCTTCACCAGTCACACCTGATGTGTTTCAGGCATTTCAGTCACACCTGATTGGTGTCAGCTGGGAGCAATACAAAATCCCCAATCCAGAGTGGTGCAGTGGCATAAAAAGAGGCTGGGGGAGAGGCTGCATCTCTTGCACGTGCGAGGGGATGGTGGGGTTTGTTGTTTCTCTGCAGGTAAGGGCTCTCTTAGTAGAACCTCAGCTACTTGTTTTAATGTCATGAAATCTGTTTTAAGCAGAAGGAAGATGATGTGGTGAGATCTGATCTGGGGGGGGCACTGACCTAGCAAATTAAAGGTGTGGTTTTTGGAAGGTGATAGGGCTTTTTTGTAAAAATGACTTACAATTTTAGGGCATAGAATCAGATTTCTTCTGACAAAGGGGGATGTGTAGCCCAGGCCTTGCTGTGGGCAATGGAGGGGCTGTGGAGGTTGTGTAATGAAGAGTGTGTATGTGGGGTGTGCTCCCCTCTGAAGGGGAAGGGGGTAAGGAGTCCAGCTCTGAAGGTATTCCAGCTGAATTTGAGCTGAGGAACTCTGGATTGACCAGAGGCTGCTCTCCCTTGTTTTAAGAGGGCTAAAAAGGGCATTTGTTCAACTCCTGTTGAGCATTGGCTGTTTGGACTTTAGCCACCATTTTCTTTTAGGAAACTGCAGTAGCTTATGGAGGGCTTTGATCAGCTTTTGTTAACGAGCAAAGCAGCTAATTACACCTCACCTTCCAACAGAAGCATCTCTTTCTTATGAGACACTGGCAAGCAGTTTTGTAGTGCTTTCTCAGGGCTGAAACAGGACTCTTATGTTACCACTGGGTTGCACAGGAAAAAAAGTATTAGGTGCCCTCCTTGGGGAAGTGAAGCACCCACACAAAGTATGAACTGTGTGACTGACATGGAGCATAAAAACAAATTGATGTTGTGGAGTTGCATTAAAAAGTACAGGCAGAGGGACAGGTGAACCCTCTTCCAACTGGGCTCTCCAAAAGAGCAGAGTGAGGAATAGGTGAGCTCCCAGAACAGCTGTGTAGTGAGGAGAAACCAGCCCCCCTCAGCCATCAGGTGCGATGGTGCAAACTACCTGTGAGCACAAGGACTTCTTTGGCTCTGCCTGCTTTTCTGGCTGGGGCAAGTGAGGTATTGATTCTGAGTTTTTCTGTGCTATGTGGCTGTTAGGTTTGGTTTTGATTTCTTATTAATGTTGCTTTGACTGTGGTCAGTTCCCACCCTGCAGGAATAAATGACCAGGTTTGCATTTTCTGACTGATCTATGGAAAAAGCTCATCAGAGACTGAAGCAGCTTCAACTTGTGTGTGTGCACCTGAAGACAAACTGGATTTGCTCTGTGAACTGTAAAAGGGTCTTAGGTGGGAGTGCTGAATTCCTTTTCATGGGAGTAATTAAAAAGTCTGAGCAAAGCCAGCCAGCCTCCCGTGGCTCACACAGTTTCCCTGTGTAGCAAAGGGATAAATCTCGTTTCAGCTGCATCACTGTCTGCAGTCAGGGGCAGCTGGGGAGCTGCAGTGCTGCCACTGCTGTGCTGGGTGTGTGCTCAGGCTGGACTGAGCCTTGGGCTCTGACAGTGCAGGGCCTTGGCTGTGTCCATGGGAAGCAATTCGCACTTGTGCGTGGCTGAGGCTTCTCTGGAAAGCTGCAGCTCGATGCCAAACGCAGCTCAGCTGCACTTCTGCTGCAGGCTCTGCCTGGGACTTGCACTGGGACAGAGGTGTCAGCACATCCATCTCCTTCTTCCTGCTGCCTGGGGTGGCTGTGCTTTGTGTGAGTCTGAGAACGGCTGCTGGATGGGCTCTCCCCTCTCCCACCCACCCCTGGAATTATGTAGCACAGGCTGAACCGAGGAGGGTGTGACAGATGTTCAGAGCAGCTGTGGTGGATGAACACTTGGGGTGATCTATGGACAAACTCAGAGAGGTCAGCCCTGAGATCTTTGATCAGGCAAACCCCCTTGCAGACAGACTTGACAGGAATGCAGAATTAAGCCTGACAATAAAAGTTGCTTTTAAAACTTTCTCTTCCTCACAAGCTTCTTTAATGGGAGTTCCAAATCTTGGCACATTTCGAGACTTGTGATTTCTTCCATAAGTTATAGAGAGCAAATGTTTTATACAACAGCATTTGAAAGAGAGGCGTAATTTTATGTTGGTTCTGATGCTTTGAAAGTATTTATGTGATGGGGAACTTGTCAGTTGTGGCTGCAAAGCCTCCCTTTGACTGGCTGCTTGTTAAAAGCACCACCCCAGAGCCAGGGGCTGCACTCTGGACAGACTTGTGCACATCTGGTGCTTTTTAAGCTTGTGGGAAGACTGGACAGCTTTTTTTTTTTTTTTTTTTAATCAGCATTGTTTAAGACAATATTTGTAGAAGTGTAACAAGAAAATAATGCAGGACAGAGGTAAAACAAAGGGAAGGAGAAACTGGAGATGGGAGAGGAAACAGTCTGTGGCAGAGTGGGAATCCAGACCTTTTACTTCTGAGCACAGAAGACTTTGCTTCCCAGAGCTCAAAGTATGAAATCCTGTTTAACATTACCCTGTCTTTAGCCATCAGCTGGCTGTTCAAAGGATCTGAGTGTGTCTGTGTGGTGTTTGCTAATCTAAATCTACTGCAAAGGGATGGAGGAGCTAGTTAACTTCTTGTGTGAAAGGTTATTCTGTAGCTGAAATTGCTTTAGGTGGCTCAGCTGTATTTTTGTCAATAAAATGTGCCATCAATGGAGGAATTGGCAGTAAAGTTGCTCCTGTGAGCTTGTAAATGGGAAGCACGTTTGAAGGGCAGCAACAGAGTGTTTGGGAGACGTAGCTGGCAATTGTATCATCACAAAGTCTGCTTTTTTGGGGGATTTAGAATTTCAATGTGTTTAATTGCAATGGGCTGATATGATTTATAGCTGGGATGTGATTCTTTCACGTCTTTTGGAGGCTGTAAAGTGAACTGTGTGATGTGTACGAGTTCAGTGAAGGGCAGAAAAGAGTGCATTCCCAGTATATTTATGGATGTGCTGGGAATACACCCTGTAACATCTCTGTAAAGCACAAATGAGTGTGTGTGGGGTGGTTGTGGTACATGGTATTGAGTCCTTTTCCGTTTGAGGCAGATGAGATGGGAGGAAAGGTCCTGCCCAGGCAGTGAACTTCTCATACACTTCAGCAAGTTTAAGTGTTGATTTCTGTCTCTAGTGTGACCACATGGGCCAGGTTGCTCCTTAGTGTAGCTCCTCCTCCTGAAAAAAGAATGAGTCTTGATAATAATGCTGGATGCTGATGCCTTGTGCTTTTTCCTAATTTTAAGAGCAAGCAAGGATGGTCTTGACAGTAAGACACTGGGAATCAAGTGTCCTTCTTGGTTCTGATGCAGACTTTCTGTGTGACCTGGGATGAACTAATTTATCTATTTGCCCACTTTGTGCTTGTTCTATTTATTTAGGCTCTATTGAGTGGCACCTACAGGCTTTTGCTGCACATGTGGTTAATGCAATGAGGCCTGAGATTCATTAGGGTCTTCAGGTGTTGTGGCACAACAGGTGAGCTTGAACAGCATTTCAGCAGACCTTGTTTGTAAAAGACTTTGCCCAAAAGCTATTAGAGAGCAGCAAGCTCTGGTGTGTGTGGAGGGAAATGGCAAAATGTGGAAGCCTTCAGCTGATGTGACCAGCTCTATCAGGGTGTCTGCTGCAATCCATGAGGGCAGCAAGGGTACCCTGCCCGTGTTTGGAAGCTGGCCCTTGAAATCATACTTTATAACTAATTCTATACCAGTGTTTAGGAAATGATGTCATTAGTTGACAGAAATATGAAATCTGCTGGAGCTGGGCTGTGCAGCACAACGTGTGTGTCCTGTACAAAGCAATTTGGGGTCGCTCCTGGACACCATTTCAGTTGTTCTGCAGAGGGTTCTGTGGGCCCCCATCCCACAGGGCTGGTCTGCACAAACACAAGTGGTGTTTTGGAGCTTGTTACCATTTCAGGGCAAGTTAAGAAATGAGCTGAGACTGCTGCTGTGCTGAGCTGCCACACAGGGCACAGGGCTGAGATCCCTTTTTCCGTGGGAATACAGATGTGCCCAGGCTTTGTTGTGACTGTGGTTCCGTGAATCACTTCTCCCTGCTGTAATGCAGTAGTGGGAGAGGGCTGGCTTTGATAAAAATGGAAATATTTGTCTGTGGGTGGAGAGGCTGTTTCACCTCTGGGTTTATCTGTTCTTCCTTCTTCTCTCTGTCCTGAGCAGCAGCAGCTTGGGTAATTGGGACAGAAGATTTGTTGGTTTAGCCTTTTTTTAGCCTTAGCTCTTTATTGAAGAGTCCTGAACAATGGAGATGCTCTGGGATATGTCATCTCAGCAAGGTGGCTGTGCTCAGTTTGGCATTTTGGAGAGTGCTGTCCTGCCTGATGATAAAAAGACAGGATTATGGAGCAGCTGTGTTACCTCACTGCAGGGAGTGGGGGAGCAAGGCGTGGGTTTGTGAAAACTGCTGGGGGATCAAGTGTCTGTTTAATACCAAGCAACCTAAAGTAAAAAGGGAACTGACTCAAGAAATAGGGAAATACTAAAACAAATCCTAATTATAACTTTCCGCAAACCTCAGGAAATAAACACGTTTGTTCTTTGCAGCTTATATATATTATTTCTGTCATACAAGCTTTTCATGATTTTTCTTGTTGCAGTGGAGTGTAGGCTTGGTAGCTTAAGGAGCAATACAATTCATCTATTCAGTTTGTATTCATGAAGCACCTAGCAGCCTCAGCCGGAGATCAGGGCTCTTGTAAATGAGATATTGTGCAGGTTTCTAAAAGAACAGTGAAAAGCCCTTCTACCACACTCTGCAGTTTATCAGTTTCCTACAGCTTAAGACCCAGGCGGCTTCTGAGGGCGCGTGTTCAGTGGAGGCTTAAATCAAATATGAGTGGTGTTATGTAGGAATATCAGTTGAAAAACTAGTTTGATGTCAGCAGTTTTCACCAATGTGGGATGGTTTTCAGCTTTTGCACAAAAGCAGCAGCTCGTTTGGTTCTCTGGTGGCTGTTTGGGAAAGAGAACAAGCTCTGTGAAGGTGGAAGGGAGGCTTTGATGGGGTATTTACTCACTCACAGGGCAAGGTGCTTCAGGAACATTGAGAGGGGTGGACAGGCTCTCCCAAAATCCACAGGATGCCCTGAGTGGTGATAAAATAGGTGTAGAAGAATTGGCTTGTTAGCTGTAGGTGAAGCACTAATTACCTGCTAGGGGAATGTGTCTGGAGAGCCAAACATTGGATTAGGCTGAATCTGGTGGGCCCTTGCACTTTAACTTCTGGTTTTATGTGGTTTTTTCACATTAAATTCCAGTTTTATTATTTTATTTATAACGAAGATCCAGAGTCCAGGGTTTTGAGCCTCCTGGATGAAGGTCCTTGTAGCTCACAGTCAGTGAAAAATTACTCTTACAGCATCCACAAAAGTAGAATTCCTTGATATTGGGGCAATATATCTTGGCTTTGATTAGTGAGTTAGTAAAGCCACAGTCAGGCTGGGCTGTGCACACCTCTGCTGGGTTGTGTGTTCAAGAGAATATTGCTGTGCCTGGCTCACCCTGACCTGGCCAAGCAGCAGAGTTGGGTGGGGACAAGGAGGGAGCCCAGAGCCTTTGCTGGAGTCTCACTGCCCCTGTCTAAGGGACAGAAAAGGAATTTGATCCAGGCCATGTACCGGTGCCATCCTGACCGTGCATCGCAGGTTCTTTGTGTTTTCCTCAACCAGAACATCATGTCCGTGGCAGGGCAAGATTCTTTGTGATTCAGGAAGGGCTTTTTCAACCAACTATGTGGGCAGGGCTTGGTGGTTTTCATTTGGCCTGGGGAAAGACATAGGAAAATGAAATTTGATACTGTGGTGCTCAGGAAATAGATTTTTTTTTTTTTTTTTGTCTTCTGCTGCTGTTCCTGTTGCTCACTTAATTATAAAACCTGGATAAATGTATATTTTGGTATAAATATTAGTAATGTTGGCAGTAATTGAAGGTGAACCTGGCAAATGTATCTATCAAGCCATTTCACAAAGTAATCATTTATGAACACAGCTCTATTAATTTGTTTAGTCAGATGCAGAGAAGCAATAAAAGTGATTGACTAAAAACAATTAAAACAGTAAAAGTAAATTGTTGTGTGCATTAAAACCTGCTGAGGCTGTCAGATGAAAATTGTAGGTTTAAATGTGAAAATTAAAGCTATTGATTTTAGCTGGTGTGTATGTGGCTACAGAGTCCTAATTTGTTCTCATTTCCTTAGCTAAAAGTTGCTGAGACAAGAATAAAGATGATCCTAAAACTCATTCCCAAAAAGGCATAAGCTTTCAAAAAGACATATATGATAAATATTTGTCTTGTCTCGGGAAGATGGGAGCATTTTTGGGAAGACTTATCTCAACTGTCACTATCTTGACACTGCAGAACTGAATATAAATATTTACCAATAACGGTAACTTATTGTACTTCAAAGAAGGTGAGGAATGAGACAGAGACATGAGAGAAAATACAGCAGTGGTACAGACCAGATTAGAGGGCTCCTTGCTTAATTTATGTGTATGACTTTATTGTCATTTTATTTTTATGTCTAATAGTAAATCTTGCATTCAGTGAACTATTATTTTTTATTATTCAATTAAACTGATAGCACGAAGAGAGGGCTGTATCTGGGCAGGTATTAAGGGATAGTGGTTGGGAATGAGACTCCAGCCCGTGCCCAGGACTTCAGCCACTCGACAAGGGCTGTGACAGAAGCCCACTGAGCCAGGGCTTTAAGTGAGTATTAAAGGGTGTTGGCTTGCCAGTGTTAAGCAGTAGGTCACTGTGTTGTTTCCTCGTACAGTTTCTCTACATCTCTCTATATCTCATCCCTCTAGACTGTAAGGTGTGTTATTTGGTAGTTAACTACTTGATCAGTAGACAGGAGTTTAAGTCTTGCTTTGAGGAGTGTAAAGCAGGTTTTCCAACAGCCCTGTTTTTTCTCTTTAGGAAGCAGACTGAGAATTTCTGTGACCTACAAACACTGAATCTATCTAGACTAAAGTGAGAGATGGGGAAAGTTTTGAATTTTTCTGCGTGTTTGATCAGCCCAGAGTTCACAGGCAGTGTTTGTCTCACTAGGGTTTTTTTTTAAATGAAAAATTCAGATACTGGGGCTGATTCATCTGAGAACTGTGGCACACCACAAATTCTTGTGAGCCTGTTCCCCCAGATGAACTCTTTGAGCATGTCCTTGCAGTAGATAACACAGTGGAGGATACAGGGAACTTGCAGTCACTGCACAGCTGGCTGAAATTTCTCTTTAATCTTGCCAAAATAGTGAGTTCTGTCAGCATGAAGTGGGGCAGCACCTCAGGGCTGGTGTCACTGAAATGCCATCGAGCAAGAAGTGGAAGCTGTGTGACTCGGAGGCAGTTGGTTGGTGGTTTTTAAGCAGTAGCTCCATCACCCTTGTTCAGCAGTAACGCTGTGTTGGTTCTGAGCGTGGTGTTTGAAACCTGGGGCTGGAGCCAAGTGCAGCTGCTGCCCTGTGCAGGGCCAGTGTCCCACAGCACCGCAGGGGCACCTCCAGCCAGATGTCCCCTCCACCAGGCTGGGAGGGTCCCCGCACAGGGCTGGCTCTGGGAAGCTGTCAAAGGGGTGTCACTTCTGGGCTCTGCTTCAGCAAAGCTCAGGAGCATCTGCTGAGATGCTTTGCTGAATCAAGTTCCAGCAAAGAAACTTGTCAGAAGTGTTTTACCTCGATCCATGCAACTGTCAGGGTGATCTTAATCCTTCCAGAAACTTCTGTGGGAAGTGTGTTTTCCTAGCAGTGACTCTCAGTTTGAAGGAAGGTTTATAGTGTATTTCAGTTGTATGCTGTGAGTTAAGCTATACTAGCTTTTTCCATTTCTGGCTTTTACATGGATGCTGTATTCCTAGAAAAATAACAAGAAACCTTTATTAAAAGAATCAGTAGGCTTTTGTGTCACGTTGATGTAACAGCCTGTGTCAGTAGCATGTTTATAAAAGCACTGCCTTGTACATCTGTATCATCTCTGGCATGACCTCTGCCTCTGAAGAATTTTCATCTGAAGCAGAGACTGTGAGGAAGAAGAGGAGCAATGACTCTGAAAGCTAAGCCGAAGCCATTTTCTGATGTTTCTTGTTCTCTTTGTTTTAAATCCTTGGTGGTAGCACAAGTGATGACTGGGAAATGCAGTGTTCAAATGCAAGGAGGAAACAAACTGTACCCCATGAGCTGAGTGGGTCTTCTCACTGCTCATCCAACAACTCACAGCTTACTCCTAAAGTAGTTTTACCTCATTTTCCATTAAATAGTGGAAGGCATGGCTCAGGCAGTGAGCCTGGTAGACAATGAGGATAAATGTGTGGCCACAGATGGACAATGGCTTTCCCCAGTATGCTAAAACAACAAAGTGAGGTACTTAAATTTTATGGCCTTACATATGTAGTTGCTGTCCTGACTGTGCATTTTCATATAAATAATAATTTATTCACACCCATTTTGTTTTCACCAGTCTTAAAATCAGATGTGTTTTATGTTCAGCATTATCACAGGAGGAAACTATTCCCTTGAGGGCAGGAACTTTAGTGAATTTTCACATAAGCACCACAGCAGCATTTCCTCCCTTGTGGAGACTGTAGCATTCAGCAATTCCAATCCTCCTGGGAACTATAGTGTGTCACCTTTATAGCAAATAATTGGAGTGGTTATGCTCCTACGTGCTGTCACTGGCAATGCCATGCATCTGAGGCAAAGCAGGTGTGATTTTGAACTCCGGTTTAAGAATAAGAATGTTCCTTTTCCTATTTATAAGGATGTGGCTTGATCAGGGTGAATATACTGAAGCGAAGGTTAGTTTAAGAAAATAAACAGAACTCACCAGCCTGTTTGCAAAGGGAGCAGGGATGTGATGTGTGGAGCTCCAGTTTCCCTGCCTGTGAGCAGCAGGTCAGTGCCCCAGCCCAGGGTGGAAAAAGGATAATGGCTGTGAGGCCAAGGACTATGAACATGAATGTGAACTTTTCAGGCCCTTCCAAAGGGGAATGTCCCCCCTGAGGAATGGAGCAGGTAGAAATAACACTGATTTTTCCCTGAATGGCTTGCTGGAGGCTGGAGAAGTTGCACCTCCAGTGGGGTATTAGAACTACTTAGATTCTTCTCCACATGAACCTGTGACTGTTCTTTAGGAAGCACACAGCAATTAAAAAGAAATACTCATTTCCATACTGGGTGTATCTCCATGTCTTTGATAACTTTGATTCTGACATGAATTCAGTTTGGTACTGAAAGCTGGGCTCACCTGTGGAGAGGATGAGGTTTTGAGGGACCAAATTTTGTGATTCTAAGCACTGCAGAAATTCTTATCTGGAATTGAGACCTCCTAGTATTCAAGCTGAGATGCATTTAGAGGTGCTCTTAGTCCTGAGTTGCCTTCCCATCCAGAAAATTACTTAGTTGGAAGCTGAGTTCTCAGTGTGTTAACCCCCACTTCACGTTCAGCCTTTAAACTGCGGTGAGAGGAACACCAACTTTTTGTAGAAGTGACTCTACTCTTAAGATTCTTAATTCACCACAGTGCTTTAAAATGTAAAGTTGAAATACAGTGATAGTTTTGTAATTGTATTTTCAGTCAGGATTGAATAATTTGTTACTTTAGGTATTGCAGAAACTCAGTTTTTGTTCTTTTCCCCACCTATGTATTGATATAATAAAATTCAACTTTGTTACAGAACATTAATACATAACTTTCCCTGCAGTTTTAAATGCAAACTGTATTTAATATATATGCAAATGACCTTTTTCATAGAAGTAAAATTTCACATAAATTGATAATTAGCAATTCAGCTTCTGCTGTGTAACTTGCATTATGACATTAAAGTGCTAAACAGATCTGATTTTTAAAAAATTCAATGTGAACTATGACTTTTGGCAGCATATTATGAAGCAGTGCAATGAAAAAATAGGAAGTCCTAAACATATAGGCCCAGTCATCCTAAAAAAGTTTTTTGTGACCATTAGAGTGGGTCCTAAAAGCTAAGTTTTGTATTTGATCACCCCTGAAGTTTATTGGTTGGTCTTTAAGTGTTTTGGGCTGTATGGAAGGTTTTAAAATGTGATTACCTGTAATTTGCATGCTAAAATCTAATGTGAAGGCAGAATGCCATTTTTATTTGTGTCAGGGTGCCCTGTGGTCCCTGCATTCATTAGGCAGCAGGTGGGGATAACAAAAGGTATTAAAAAGCTGCTAGGGTAAGAGATTTTGGTTCCTGCACCCTCTCTCAGCCTGGAGGGTCCCAGGTGGTTTGCACTCCCCAGGTGGAAGCTGTGGATTAACTGTGGCACTACCTGAGGACTTGGGAGGTGTTTCTGAGGTCCAAGGCCACCTCTGTAGTGGGGTAAAGCCCTGCCCAGCAGTTCCTTTCTGGCTCAGTCAGGGCTCCCTCCACTGCTGCACTGACTTTTTCCAAAGAAAGCATCTGGTTTTCTGTGCCTTGCTCCCTCAGTTATCAAAGGGGAAAATAAAGCAGGAATGTTGCTGTGGAGCTGCTTTCCCTGGTACCAGACCTCTTTGTCCCACTGTACTTTGCTCAAAGCCGGTGGACGAAGCGTGAGCTGCTGTTCAGTTGGGATTTTAACCATGAGAAACATGAAGCTGTTTTGCTGAGTGCTGTGTCATACGTCATTGTCTTTGGAACCTCTTTTTTTGGTCATCTTGACACACTGTGGAGAAGCTTTCTGCACATCTGCCTCCTTTTGGAGGGAGAATTCTCATCTTCCAGGAAAAATGAGACCACTCCATCGAGCTGAATTGAGGGGCTTGGTGGAAACCTTACTTAGTCATAGTTTTGGGCATCATTTCAAACAAAATATAAATCAGGCCAGATCTGTTTGAGCTAAAGCTCAAATCTGCCAAGAAGATTTGCAGACTTGAGAAAATGCAGTCCAAGTTTTACATCTTGCACCGAAACCCAAACTCGTTACGATTTGATCACCTTCACAGAAATTCTGTACAGCTCCAAAGAGGCACCTTTTTTCGAACACTTCATTTAAACTTTATGCCATGAGAAGATGTGAACTCCCACTTTCTCCAGCTCTGCAAGGAAAAAATGACTGTGGCTGTTGTGTTTGGAAGTGTATGGGCCCTTACAGGAGGGGTTTGCAGAGGAACAGAATTTGTTTCACTGCGTGGCTGGGGGAAGAAATACTTGTGAAGTGTTCCAGTTCTAATTTAACATGTGCTGCAGTGGATAACTGCAGCACTGCCAAGAGAGGAAATGGAACAAGATGTGATGTAGAACGAGATAGCATTTCCAGAAATGAAGAGCTATTTCTTCTGGAGGTTGCTGGTGGGCTGGGGTTCTCCACAGGAGTAAAAAAGTACTGAAATGAAATTCAGGTTTGTATGAAGTGCTGGGGTGGTGGGCAGTGCTGCTACAGAGAATGGAGATGTAGAATAAATCCAGAGTTTAATGTGAGTGTTCTTGTGGACTTCACAAACTGTGGGATTTCACCTGGCCTCTCTGAGGACCCTGTGATGAATGCTGATGGTCCTCTGAAGGGCAGAGAGATGTGCTGTGGCAGCGATGTGTGTCCTGTTTGTGGGGGTTTAAGGTCCTGGCTTGACAGTTTAGACACAGCTATGCTGGCTTTCAGTTGGTCTCCCTGGTGTGGTGGATTTAATAAAAGCTTGTTCAATGCAGGCACTTAATTTCCATCCTGCTGTACTCTAACCTGCTAAGGAGTTTGCTTAACCATTTTACAAGAAAAGGTCAAATATGGAAAGACAGTCATTGTCAAACAGCACCTCTCCGTTTTTGGCTAGCTAAATATTTTTCTTCCTTCTTTACTCTTTAGCAAATGCTGGAAAAATAATTATTTTACAGACCTGTTTTATTTTTTTTTTCCAGTTCTAAGAATGCTTGAGATTAGTCAATAGTGGTTTGTTCTTCAAACTAAGCTATATGTTATAAGTGAGCTTTTATTTTTAAATATTTTTGCAGCAATAAGTTGGGGGTGAAAAAAGCGCCTTTGTTTGCTTAATGATGTTGGCTTTATGGATCCATAGAACATCAGTGCCTTAATTACTACAAATGGATAATAAACACTTTCCTGGATATGAGAATGGGAGAGACACAGTGTGACTGTCATTAGGAACAATTGGATTTTCTTGTGATAAGTTGGTAAAAAATGTAAATACTACAAATAACAGCCCGAGGGCTTGTTGAGATAATGGTGCCAGAAACCAGGCAGCAAAACTGGGTTTTACAGAAATTGTTTCCTCTGTTGGAGCTGCATACAGAACAAGCTGAATGCGCATTCTCACGTAAGCTGCAATATTTTTTAGTTTCTTTGTGACCATTTTGCATTAAGGTATCTGGTACATAGTTTCCTTGAATTACTGGAAAGACCTGAACATTGGCAAAGGAGCGGTTAGGATCCATGTTTTTTGGGAAAACTGTCACAGGGCTGTCAAAATCTCTACACTGCTCAGGGATTCCCTACCAATACAGGGGAAATTCCCACCTTGCTGGAGCCCCTGGGAGCTGTCAGAACACACAGGGGAGAGGGAGCAAGGCAGTGCAGAGCTGGTGGCCCCAAGCCTGGCTGTGGTTTGGGGTGAGTTGGCTCTGACAGCCCAAGCAGGTGCCAATGGAAGCACTGGACAAGCTGGTCGTGGTGTCCAAAGGGTCACCTGGCTGCTCCAGCCCCGTGTGGATCCCTGCATATCAGCTCATGGCACGGGGACAGTTCTGTGCCTTTTCCCATTTCCCAGGGAAGGGCTGCCCTGGGAAGGGCTGCACTTTGTCCTGTTCTTGCTTTGGGAATCTTCATTCTGTACGGAGCTGCTGTGCCGTGAATTGAGGAGGAGGAAGCACAAGATAAATTAGCTGTGCCATCCTTTGTAGGGAAGGCTTTATGATGTATTCTTCCCTGTCCGGGACTCCCATCATACCTACCCCTTAAAATGAAGGCTGGTGAATAATGGCTTAGGCAGGCAGTAAATACATAATGCAATGCCACCTTTGAACCGTGTAGCTTGTGTGTAGGTCAAAGATTATATGGGTTGTAACCATGATTTATGCGTTCAGTCTCTTGATATTTTTTAGACCATCTTTGCTTGTCTGCTGATATGACTTTAATTATTTAATTATTCTATTTTAGGAGGCCACTGTGATCCTTCTGATACTGCTACAAAGTACACTTTTTGTTTTTCTGAATATGAAATAACTTAAACTTTGTGTTCAATGTACAAAAACTTGTTGTGTTTAAGGCAAGTAGATTCAGAAGAATGTTCATAAGTATATCCATGCAAGTGTCTATATTCAAGCTTAACAATTTCTTAAAAAGAGAACTTGATTCATTACTAGTACCAGGCTTAGCAATTGTCTGTCTTTGAGCAAATAATGTAAACTTCCTGATTGTTGCAGAACAGTAATTACACAAAGACATCTCGACAGCTTCTGTATTAATTAAGCTCTCAGTGGTTGATTTGAAATTTAACTGATGAATGATGGCTTGATCTCAAAGCTTCCAAGATTAATGTTGTTTGATGTTAAAAGTGCATCAATCAACCCTTAAGCAGAACTTGACAAAATAATGTGATAGAGCTGTTTTCACGTCTCTCCTGATCCTGTTTCTTTGCTGTACTTGAGCTCTGGGCTTACCTGGCTGGTGCTGGAGGACTTTCTGATGACATGAAAGCAAATATTGACATTTAGTTTCACTCTTTGCTGTTCTTGCTGTTCAGTTTGCAGGAACTTTGCTGCAGATGGATGGGACTTGCTCCCAGTCCTCCAGAGAAATGGTGCTCACACAAAGCTCTCTCTCATCCTCGCCCTTTCAGGCTGAGCTGCTGGATCTGGTGATGTGTGAGCACCTCGTGTTGGCTGCTGCAAAGCAGCTCCCACCTTCCATTCAGACACTTGGATGGACTGTGTTCCTTTCCTGGTTGTTCATTTGCTCTGATGTTTGAAGTTACCTGTTCTGTGGAGCAGTGGGTGCTCTTGACTCACCTTATTTCTTGTAGGCCCTCTCAGTGTGCAGCTTTCACACTGTGCCTTGTGCTGTATTCAGCAGACTTCTGTTGTGCTCCTTGAGTCCCAAGGATGCCTCAGGTAGTTTTCTCCTGGAAGAGGTTGGCTTCACAGTATCTATGCTCAAACAGTGATGCAGCAGCCCAGGAATCACTGCATTCCTTCTTTGCTGGCATGCTCTGGGAGCTTTGTCACCTGAGGTGAATGACTGGCACGATCCTTTCCCTGCTTTCCGGTCTGAGCCCATCAGCGTGTGCGTTTCCACAAGTGTGATTGTGGTGTGTTACTAAAAACCTCAGGCTGTCTCTCAGGAGGCTTTTCTGTGGTACTTGGCAGTCTGTAGGATGGAGGAGGATGCTGGCTGTGAGAGGGATGGTGCAGCCCGAGTGCTCCAAGGGGCTGCTGCCCTGGCTCTGCCACAGCCACGCTGGGAGGGTGCTGGCACACCACATCCTCAGCACTGATCCCATTTTTTAATCTGCTGCCTCTAAAACACATGACCAAAAGATTTCAGAGCCGTGCTGTTGTCTGCTGTCACTGATATTTTAATCCACTATTAGCTATACTAATGTATTTTCACTCTGTGTTTCAGTTCTAATGACCTGGATAATCCCATTAACTGTCCGGGAGCTCGAGCGTGGCCCATCAGAAGAAAACCTCAGGACTTCAGCACTCAAATGTAAGTGGTCCTGAACATATACAGTTAACAATCAAGTGTAATTGCAAGGAATAATGCTTGGAATAGATGACTGCACTCCAGCCCCAGGGCATTGTGGCAGATGCAACATAAGGTTTAATAAACTAGGTCCCTGTTGCCACTATTACTATATAAGAGTAATAATAGCAGTGAGAGTGAAAACATCCATCAAAAGCTGACAAATCTGACACAGATTATACATATGCACATGCACAGACTAAAGATGCCACTTAAATCTGATAGAACTGCTAATAAAAAATTGTTAATGGTCCTAATGAAACATCATTTTGTGCTTATTACGCCTTTCACGTGAGGTTATTTTTGTGGAAACAATTATTTGAGTGTTGGAAAAAGGTGTTTGTAATTACAAAAGTAAATAGCAATATGTTGCCTGATAAATCACAGACACAATAACTCTATTCAGGGAGGACCTTGTAGTTAAAGCTTAAAGTGAAAACTAGAAGCATGGTGAATATACATGCTCATTTTTAGCACGGGGGCTATGTCTTTCTCGTTGTGTATTCCACCAGGAAACCCTGCTAGACAAATGACTCTTATTTCAGTTTGTGGGTGGCCTCGTTGCAGATGTGCTTTTTTAAGAATGAGAAAAAGAACATGTGTGTGATTATAATGAATTTCTGTGCTGGTAGGTTTCTTTTTTAAACTAACAATGTCCCAAAAGTAGTAACAAGGAGGACATTCCTTTGAGCTGATCCACATATGGCTGCTGGTAGTGCCCTGAGTATCCCATTCAGGGGGCTGATGTCTTTATTGGAGCTGGCAGTGGTACCTCCAGGATACAGTTCTGACATGATTTAGGCAGGCTACAGCTTTGGCAGTAGCTGATGGGCCAGGTCATCCTTCCTCCTCCTCTAGAATGAAGTGTTCTGAGATCCACTGGTGAAAACCAGTGTGGGTGTGAGTGGGTTGGGGGAAAACTGCTCATGTAACTCAGTTTTTACAGCAAGACTAGGTGCCAGTGTCCTATTTAAATAGGAGCAAGAGTAAGTTGCATGTCACATATGAACTTAAAATGGTAGTGTATATAAAATAAAGGCCTGTGGTTCAACTGAGTGTGTGCAGCCATTTTCCATCTGTGTTTGCTCTTCACTTACACTGCACACACAGCTTTGGAGCTCAGCTTCCAGTTCAATGTTTCTGCCTGAATTTTGAAGTGTAAGGTGAAATGCAAACCCTGTGAACTGCTCATGAGCTGTGTGCCCTCCCCAGGGCTGGAAGCAGATGCCTGCAGCTCTAGATCCCAGCCTCGCAGGTAGCTGCTGTGCTGCCAGCTTTGGATTGTGCAGTCTTCTCTCTCTGGCTGGCACCTGTGTGTCAGACACATCACTGCTCGCTGGAACAGCAGCTGCCTTGGGTGCTCTGGGACCGTGCAGGAAGCAAGGGACTCCTTCCCACCAGGCAGAGTCTGAGATCCTGCTAGAAATCATGTTATCCCTGTTTTGTGGTTTGGTTAAGTATTTTTTCTTGGGTTATCAAACATGCTGGCAGTCAAAGAGTCTGCAAGCTTAGGCACTCCCTCTTGTGTGATCCATCAGTTCAGAGCGATTCTGAACATTTCTGATGGTAGTGGGACATCCAAGGGATCTGGGTACCAGTGTCCCTGTGCCTCATCAAAGTCAGTGCAAGCTGAGATTGTGACTTGTGCAGCTGGGCTTTCTTTGGAGCCTGCTGCAGAAAAAATGCACTTGTTTTCAAGCAAACATCCTATTTGCATTCAAATGTGAGTGCTAACAATTGTGTGAACCTGTTGCAGGTGCTGAAATGTGGCACCTGCTCCAGTGGGGTTAATAACACCAGTAAAAGGAAGCGTAGCTGTGAGGTTTGCTAAATATGGCCTTAGAGACTGGGTTTGTGCCTCTGGAAATGTATGCTAATGAGAGAGCTGTTCAATAAACCTGTGCTTTTCTACTGCATAAAATGTGTGACTATTGGAGCATTTAGTTTTTGGCTTTCCAAATTAATACCTTGAAGTGTATCAATGTTGTACATCCCTTTGGGGAGACTTAGGGAGACAGACACTCCCAGCTCTAGCTTTTGGATATAATTGTTCATACTTACTCCTATTCTGGGAGAATTTGGAAGCTTGGCTTTGTCTTTGAGTCTTGTTTTGTGCTCACCAAGCCCAAGGAACTATGTGGAAGTGTTTATTAATTGTTATTACTGTTGGGAAAAAAATTATGGCAGCACCTGACTTATACAAAGGTGCTTCCCAATTCAGGAAGGTGATGTATAGGCCTCAGCAGAGATCACGTTTGTTGAAGTTAATATTCTTTAGGTGTGTTCTTTGTGTACCTTATTAGACTTATTTGTGGCCAATGACCAATAAAAACACCGCTGGATTTTGCTGGTTTTTTCCCCAAATGTGTGATAT
Organism: Dicrurus megarhynchus; assembly: GCA_013399195.1. Lineage (NCBI taxonomy): Eukaryota > Metazoa > Chordata > Aves > Passeriformes > Dicruridae > Dicrurus > Dicrurus megarhynchus. The sequence goes on along the minus strand of VXAD01010087.1, from coordinate 2,206,170 downwards.
ATTCACATTTTCCAAAGAGGAGGGGTTTGTTTGCATTGCATGGCTGTGCTGCAAGAGCTAATATATTAAACATTTTCCCAAAGGATATCGGTGGTCTTTAATTAACTTTTTTCCCATAGGCCTATAATACAGCATTATACAATATTTGGTCAGTACCCTGCTCTCCTACTCCTGGGTAAGACTTATTGGCTCTCATTTCCTGGGGGAGCATTATGAGTCCAGACAGGAAGAATGCATCAAATGAAAAGTTAATTGTGTTTAAGCTGTGGGTGAGAGGGAAACAGCGTTGAGACTTCCATTCTGTTGTGCCTCTACAATAGGAAAAGCTAAATATACAGTTTCCTAGGCCACTAACCCAGGAAAGCAGGGGAAAATCAGCTCAATCACAGAAAGACAAAATATAAAATATGCAGGTAGCCACAGGAACTCCCTACTTCAGTCTGAAAGCTGACATATTGGTGGAGGTAAGAACATGCCAGCATTCATGGGGATTACTTCCTGAGGAAGGATAAAATCCTGTCTGCTCCCCGAAGGCTGCTCTGGTTGGTACTGTTACCCAGATTCCACAGAAGCAACAGCAAGGGCTGGAATAGAGGAACTCTTCCCTTTACAGATTGCTCATAAATCATGAACAGAGCATTTGAAGCCAGGCCCTGGGCAGGGTCATGCCCAAGCCCTGCTGGCACGGGTTTCTTTAGGGGGAAGCCAAGTGGGGCACATCTGAGATGGGATTGTCGGCACTTGGAGCAGCTCCGAGTGCTCCAGCCCCAGCTCGCGGCTTCCTCCTGCAAAATCTGTTTTGTGCAAGGACATCAGCTCCCAGGGGGGTGATAACATGAGAAATAGCAGCTGTTTCAGAGCAGGATTTCCAATATCCTCCTCACTGGAGATGTCCCTATTGCTTATAAGACATTTTCATTGGAAAAGCTCCAACTGTCAGCAGCAATTTACCCGGCGAGGGTCTGTTATTTTCTGCTCTAATCTGGTTAATGGGGCTTTGTGGAAGCAGGTCCTCAGATGTTTGCTTGATCACTGCTCCCAGTGAGACAGTTCTAGATTTTCATTTTTTTGGGTTTAAGGTTTTTCTATGAACTAAAATTTGGTGAAAATTGCTGTGTCAAAAAGATGGCTTCTGCCTTAATTCTGTGCCAAAGCACTTGAATCTTACCTAGCACTGGAATTTCAGCTTTAATCCAGTTTTCTTTGATAATTGACCACAGTTTACTCAAAAATTCACGAACCAGAGGATTGTGTTGCCTGTGAATTGTGTAACTTTAGCAAAAATTGGTTGTGTTTGTTTAGGATTTATCACAAACTGTGCCTGGTTGTATTTCAGATTTGAACAGTAGGGGCCAACTCCAGAGACAGAGCTTTGTTAACTTCTGGTGAATGGGGCATGGGAGGAGGTGGGGGAAGACAGACAAAAATGCAACTGTGATGATTCCCTTGGAATTTGATTAGGATATTTTCAGTCTGTGGAGTGCACAGACCAACATTCATTGAGTGAGAGCAGCTCAGGACCCTTCCCAACAGTGAGCATGTGTGTTCTTGTAAATCAAAATTAACTGGTGTGCTGGGATCTAGTGTGCCAACTGCACATGGCAAGTGACAACACCACTGTGGCGTTATTGCTTGGATGCTTGTAACCTCTAGAGATCTTAATTGAGGTTTCATTGCACTGTTCATACACTTAATTAAAAAAATCAGTTCAGTCTAGTGTCCTGATTCTGCAAATACCTGCGTGTTCTTGCCTTCATTAATGAGTGATTTTGCTGGAAATATTCATAAAATTCATAACATTTGAATATAATAACGAACCAAGCAGATTGAGTACTTGTATATGCCCTGGGGTTGTTGCTGTAAGGCCAATGCTGCTGCTGATGCTTTAAGAAGGGTGGGTTATTAGTAAATATGTGCTCAGTTGTCGCAGCACTATCAGAGGAGCTGCACCCTGTGCTCCACATTCTATCCAGGTGCACCAATCACTTTGGATTTTCCTCTCAATGTGATGTGACAGGCCGTGACTGACACCGGCTAACAGTGAAAGTGATCATTGCCTGGGAGTCTTGATTAGCAACCCAGTAAAAGTAGTTTTCTGAAAGAAGCCTGGTGGAAGGACCTTAAAATAATAAAAAAAGGGTGGGGGAAGAGTATTTAGCTTTTAATAGAAAGGAATTCCCACATGCATCAGACTTTCTTTTAAAAGATATGTAAATTAAGTACTAAAATGCATTAAAGCCTCTTCTCTAACACACTGGTTTGATTCAGATTGCAGGCACACAGATGCTGCTGTGCCTGACTTTAGCTGTTATGTCCATAATACCAAAACAAGATGATTGGATTGAGGCATCCGGGCTGTTTGTACAGAACACATTTAAATTAATTTAGAAATGGTGGTTTATGTTGAGATGAACAAAGTTAATAGTTTTCTTGGATATTTGTTGTGTGATGGGCTTTTCTCTGCTGTTGGGCATTATGCAAACTCCTGTTTTAAACAATCTCTTCACATGTTGTTTTTCCCTGTAACCTAAACAAGAACATAAAATTGCTGCTATGCTTCTAGTCCTGGTGACAGCACATTATAAAAAATATCTCCTGATCTCAGACATCATTAATGGTGATTAAAACAACTGGCAGTGGTTTGATGAGCAGCTATAAAGGGGTGTGTTTAACTGCCTTCTCAACCTTTCGTTCTTCTAACAGGACACTTAGATCAAACTCAGTATCGGTGGAACTTAAATTATGCGGTTTCAGGTAGGATGAAATAAGGGTGATCACAGCTTGCATTCATTTATGGAGAAAGCTTGGAAGACATCATAGGAATCTATATTTGAAGTCTGAACAGGATTTTTTCTTGTGTAGACAAAGGAGTTGCAATTGAGATGAGCTCAGTTCTGTGTGGATGATGGGGGGAATAATTCTGCACATTGATTTGTGACAATCTAACTCAGGGTGCTGATGATTCAAGGTCTGGCCTTACCCAGTTCTTACAGGGAAATGCAGGATGAATTCTGGATTTACATGGTCAGTAGTAACCAGGCCTGTATCCTTCTACCAGCTGGATATTGTGAGTGCTGTAGAAGCTCTTCCTGAAGGAGCTTTAGTTAGAATCTCATCTCACTGCCCCAGGCTGTGTAGAAAACCATTCAGCAATAGCAGAGCCAGGTCACTTTGATTTAGCTGCATGTCAGAGATGTATCTGTGAAGTAAGAATCACACATAAAGTTTGTATGGGTGCTTAAAAAGAGGTGCCACCTGCTTCTTTCTTGTTTTGGTGTCATTGGCAGTGGCAGGGTGAAGGCACAGAGCAGGTTTTGGCTGTTGGCACTGCAGAACTCACCTGAGCCTGAAGCAGCTTCTGTCTTATGGAATCTGTGCCAAATTCCACAGGCACCTTTGCTCCAGCTGTTCACTGGGGCAAATCCACCTGTCAGCAAGGCAGGTTTGTTGATCAGCCTTTAATGTTGTGCAGAGGTGGCCAGCCTGAAAACCCCAATTAATTATCGTGTTCTTTTCCTTAGAAGGGGTTGTGTGAGAGAACACCCAGCCTCTGGAGAAGGGTTTGATGCCCAGTGTCAGTTCTGTTCAGATCCATCACGAGATGAAGGTTCATCCTGTGGAACAAAGGGTACTTGAAGTCTCCTGCTGCTCCTGTGCCTGTCTGGAGCTAAATCTCCCTCTGGAGACTGGCAGGGCCAGTGCTGCTCTCGTGCTGCAGCCTGTCCCATCTGTCACTGATGCTCCAGCAGTGGCACATCTGAAACAACAAAGGCCTGGATCTATTTTGACCGGTTTAGAATTTGTCAGGACTAAGTTCTATAGTGAGGACCTACCTGAAAATAATAGTAGTTGGGGAGAGAGAATCTGTGCTTTGCTAGGAGCCTTTGAGTACTGAACTTGCTTAAATTGTGCTCTGAAGGCAGTGGGGCTGTTACCAAAGCATAAAGGAGTTTGTGAGTCTATTTATGGATTTCCCAAGATCTTGAATCTTGAGGAGAATTTAAAGCATCTGAATCTTTCATTATCTCAGCTCTAGTAAAATATGAAGGCTTCTTATGCTGTGGCACGGTGGTATTTTATTATAATTTATTTTTTGGTAGGCCCCAAGAAGCAGAGGAATTACTTTCAAGCAGTCTAATTTATAGTCTAATATTTATATGGGACTGATTCACAAGTAATTAGGTATCTGTGCTTGTATTGAATTTCCTTTTAAAGAGCAATAACTTAAGTCTGAAGAAAATGCTGTGGGATTTCATCTATTGCAAAGACTGAAAGTGTTTGTTTTTTCAGAGTAAACAATGGATGGCACTCATTTCCCTGCATGTAAAACAGTGAAAAAACCTGTCTTTTTTGGATGCAGAAGAACACAGTTTCACTATCTTAATGTCCAGCAGCCATATTCCAAGGTTGATGATCTCAACGCTAACTGGATGGTTTGGTGCCTCTTTGATAAGTTGAATTCTCTAAAAATACTGGATTTGAAGTTCCTTAAACTTTGTCCTAGGAATTTCCNCCCCCACAAAGTTACAGAATTCACACACCTCTCTTGTGACTGCTGTGTGCTTGACTGAGTTTCCTTAAAAATGGCAAAATGGGAGCAAGAGAAGCAGAAGAGGTAAAAATCAAGGAAAACATCAAGGCACTTTTTAACCACTCTTCAAATTCTTGCTACAGCAAGTTGCAGGTGAGCTGAGCAGGTTTGGCAGGAGGCATTTCCCCCATTTCCCAGACATGTACCCACCCCCCCATCTCCCTGTAATGGGAACCAGTTCTGCCTCATGGCCACTTCTTTGGTGAGCCTTCCCCTGGGCAGGTGGCACCATGGCATTGCCAAATGTGCTGCTGGCAGGGGGAAATAAAGATTGGCTGCATCAGGATGGTCTGGCTGAGCTCTCCAGAGACAAAGGATACCAGGGTCATGATGTCATTCACTCCCCTCTTTTCTTTTGTTAATGGAAGGGTTATTTTCTTTTGTTTTAACAGCTTTACCTGACGTAAATTAAATTGCTGACTAAAAGCTGGGTTTTGGAAGGGGGAAATGGGGACTTTCAGAGGAAGGGCTGGGATTTAAAACCAAAATTGCAATGGTTCTTTTCTAATAAGGATCAAACTGTTTCCTCAAATGTTCATTAATGAGGTAGTTTGGATTCTTCTCTATAGAGGGAGATTGTGCTGGACCATCTTGGTTTTGAAAAGCATTCAATGAATGGAATTACTGGGCATTTGGACAGAATTTGTACACTGTAGCTCTTCCCCTTAATAGCAGTAAGATAAAGTAGGGATGACTTAAATTTTTAATTCAGTCTTGGAGAAATTCAGCAGAATTTGGACAATGTTGAGAATGAGATTCCAGAATCTTAACTATGTGTTAGAACAACTTGGATAACAAATCACCTTTAGGTCTGCTTAATGTTTAAATACTTTGCCAAACAGCAACGAGTTTAAGCTTGTGCACAAGTGTGAATTTGCAGAAAATTATCAGAATTTCAGAACTGAGCACAGTTAGATCTGTTAAGAGCCCCCTCACCATGGGGAGCTGTTTGGGATATTGGGTAATTGCTGGTGTTCTTTGGTTAGTGTTAATGTTTGTCTTTATGGACATCTGGATACTTTCATATTGCTAACTTTTTATAGGGATTTTTTTAAGGGTGTGTCTGTGTGTAATTATGGAGCCCTGTAGTCTGCACAGAATTATTTTATCCAAATTGGACATAGTTGCTTTACTGAACATTTCAGCTTTAGCTTGAGCACTGAAACTTTGTGTAAAGTTACATAAATAAGCTAATAAATTGTTTGCTTTTAAGAACTGGCTGAAGAGGCTGTGGATTTGTGGAAACATATATTAGGAAAAAAACCCCAAAACTAACAAAACTCCTGCTTGATGGAAGCTAGAGTGAACTGGTGAGTGAATAGCTGATTTTTTCCCCCCACACTTATTTTAAAATTACATAATTGCCACACTTGGGTTGTGAATTACCAGAGCAAGTAATATTCTGCATCCAGTTGGAGTTATAATAATATAAAATGCCCCACTGAACACCTGTTTGATTTATTGTAAGGGTTTAGAAGCCTGTGGAGAATTTCCCAGGCTGTTCTGTGCAATCACTGCCTGGCAAACCGGACTGGGGCAGTGCCTGAGGTTCTGGAGCTGCTGCTGCTGTGTGAGTGATGTGTGAGGATGCTGGGATGTGAAATTCCCAGCTCTCTGTGAAGCTGTCTGTGGGGAAGCAAAGAGAACTTGGTGCTTTCACTCCTCCTGTAGAGATTGCAATGAATAGGAAAATGTTGCTTTGCATCTGTGAACTGAGAGATTTTTAAAGCCCACACTGCTCTGGTGTGATTTTGGTCTTGTGGTGTTGGAAGAGTGAGATCTGGAAGACTGGCCTTGATAAGCACTTGCCCAGCAGTTATGAATTTGGTTATTAAGTGAGAGATCCCAGTCAAGTCCCTGCTCCAATTCATATTTAATGTGAGTTTTTAGAAAACAGAGCTGAGGAGGGGGAAACCCCGAAGTGTTTAAGTGGGACATAAAAGTCCCACTGGTGTTGAGGAAACTCTGCCTAAGTCACACTGTACCTGTCTGTAGGAATGTCATTGATGAGGTAAGGTAGAAAAAGATCTGGGTTTCAGTCATGGAGGGGTGACTCTGTGTCCTGATAGTGGATTTGTACCTTTCAGGTGATTTAATCCCTCCGGCAGAGTCAGCTGCAGGAATGAAGCCAATGTAATTAAGCATCCCAGTGTTGTATTTCTTACATAATCATCCCACTCTACAGTGACTTCAGAGCTCTTGTTACCTAGGGGCTTTATTCAGCACTGAGGATCCTTTCTGAGATGAAAAACACTGCTGTGCTCTCTGCAAAACTCTGATCTGAAGGCTTGGGAGGTGTCTGAGTGCATCACCTCTGTTTATTTTGGCTGGGATCACCGTAGCAGGATTGCTGTGGGTGACTTCCCTGGTGACAGTCCCTTGTGAGGCACAAAGGATGTGCCACATAATTTGGGCTGAGTTTACAGTGAGAACCCTCTTGTCTGTATCAGTCTTAGCAGCTGGAAGTCTTTAAAGAGTTTAATATCCTTTTATGCTACTGCATCTTGAATAAGAAGCAGAGCCAGGGCTATTTCACTCTTGTTTTTATTACTTGTACCTTTATGTCCCTAGAAGCTGATGGAAATGAATTCTGTACAGGGCAATGTTTAATTCAACAAAAACTTCTGCATCAGCCTCTGTGAAAGCTGCCTGAAAACATTTCTGTCAGGATCGGGGCTTGGAGTTTGTGACTTGTTTACTTTTACAGCCCCCTATGTCAAGTTGTAATCACATATTCATCTAGTGTTTTGTGTATTTTTGATTCTCCTGACTCAAAAGATTAACAAAAAAATGTTACTTGTGTTACTCAAAATATTCCTTGCAGCTACTCAGACTTCTTACATACAGGTTTTTTCTTCGGGTGTGAGAAAAGAATGATGATTTAAAAAAAAAAAAAAACAAACCTGCTAACTTATTTTTGTGTAAATAATTTGATTTTGCAAAATTGCCATGAATCCAGAGAGATTCTTCTTGCTGAACATAGAGAAGCCAGTGACTGCTCAGCAAGATTCAGCAGGACTGTTTAATGAGGGGTGAAGACAATACAAATGCAAATCCAGGGAACAGTTGCTTTTTCACAGTTGCTAGGCTGTGTTGCAGGTGCATTTTCTTAATGAAGGTTAATTTGTCCCATATTTTAACCTGACAATACTTGGCATTATTGGTATATGAGCTTGCTTAGAGAGGTAAAGGGAAGGTTTTCTTAGGGAAAGGTAGGTATTTGATTTCAAGTGTGCTGAATATTAGCTGGAGTTATTCAGAAAAGTCCTATTAGATTTTTATGAGAGAAAGGGCCTTTTGATTATTTTGACAGATTGGAGCAAGGCCAAAATCAGCTCTTTTCCTTGGATATAAATCCTGAAAGGCTGAGATAAAATGGAATAGATTGGTGCTGACCAAGATTTACTGAGGGAAAACCAGAACCAGAGGCAGGCTTGAGTACCACAGCAAGTAATCAAAAGGCCTTGGACACCTCCTGTCACATTAAACCCAGAGTAAGAGTCACTGGCCTGGCTCAGGCTGGCCAAAATCACCTTATAAAGTTTACTGTGTAACTGTAAAAAAAAAGGAGAAAAATTACCCTGGGCATAGGCAAAAGAAAAAGCTTTTCTGCAGTTGCTTATTAAGCATCATGTGTAAATTATCCATTGTTATCCTACTGTACCTCAAAGCCTTTTAAATCTCCCATGCCTCTTGTATCGACTTGTTTTCGTCCAATATGAGCTCTCATGAATGCTGGATGCTGAAGGACTGGCTTGGAAATCAATTCCAGCTTCTGAAATATTACCTCTATGCCAGTGACTTCTGCTTCAGGGAATCTAGTTCAATATCCTATCTTACACCCATATAGATGACTCCTTTAGCTTTCTTATTTCTGGAACATGTGAAGGGATATTTCTGCTATTGTAAAGTAAATAACACCAGAAATCAATGTGTGAGAAGGGTCTGTGATATCTCTGGCAATGGTCAAAGGAATTTGGAGTTTTTCCCCCTCACCTAAGATGTGATCCCAGTGGATAATAACTGAAAGCACCATTGCCATGATATTTATACAATGAGCCTAGTGACTTTAGTTTGGTGCTTAATAGATTCTCATGGAAGAAAAAGCAGCATAATCTGGTGTCTGAGCTGAAGGGCTCAGTGAGATGTTGCATCCACTGGCATTTTCATGTTGCTACTCTTCCACAGATACAGAATTGCTAAAATGATTTCTGTATTAAAAAGATGCTTATCTCATTCAGCTGCTGAGTTCACTTCAGGAGTAGGTTTTAATAAGAAATTGCCTATGTAGTAGAATAAAGTCAGATTTGAATCACAGGGGATGCCATGGAGGGGTAGTTTGCTACATGTTGCTCACAGTGAGGTGCAGTGTTTTAGTAGGATAATATTGTGGAAAATAGAAAAATTTGGATATTTGCCAACGGTTGTACTTAATCCATGTGATAGATTTTTTTTTTTTTTGGCCTCTCAGAAGCATTTTTGAAAGTGTTCCCTCAGTTATATCAAGAGTTTGGTTTGAGCAGTACCTTTGGCGTTTACGTCTGCATCTACATCTATGTGTGTGTGTGTTCCATCAGTGGGAATTACAGTCAGCCTTACTCGAGGAATCCTTTGGAGAAGACGATGTTTAAATTAACAGCCCAAGGCCTCAGTTTTGCAGAAAGAACCAAGACAGTTCCTTGGCAGAGTCAGAGCTTGTATGAAAATTGAGAATAAAGTTTTGATCGGTTGCAGGGATTAAGGCAAAGGAAGCAGTTTAACAAGGGTGGGATTTTGGAAATGCAGGTATTTCAGAGCTTCTGCTTTTAAAAGAAATTCCTGCTTCCAGAGTTAGAGCTCCTCTCTCACCTCACAGACTCGGTTCCTGCAGCATCCTTTTGGCCACACAAAATGGAAGATTTAAAGTGTTTTGAGACAGTGGAGTTTGAAGCTGACTTGCTTTGCAACAGCCATTATTGATCAATCCAACTTGAACTCAAAAACCACAATAAGGCAGAGCAGGCAGAGAGCAGCAGTGTTTTTAATGGGTTCAGAACAGTGCCCGTGACTGCAGCACTGATGTGCAAGGCACCAGCGCAGGGCTGTGCTCTCAGGGCTGGAGGGCGACGCAGGGATGACCCGAGGAGCCAAAGGGTGGCCTCAGAGGGGCACAGCAGTGTGGCTGGACAGACAGAAAGGGTGTTTACATGAGGAATCAGCAGCTTTACAGAAGCTGGTTTTGCACTCCTGGGTGCTGTGATAGGTTAATTTATTTCTGTCTAGTCAGGGCAATGATAGACACAAATCCTCACTTCTGACCGAAACCAAATAAAATCATTACTCCCCTAGAGCAGCTGGGGTGCTGACAATACTGTAAAGAAGCATATCCATCAAGAGGGGAGCTCTAAAATCAGCTTAGGATGAGGTCCTGCTCAGAATGGTGCTGGACTTCCAAATCAAATACAAATACTCTGCTTCTGATTTTAAATAATTGTGTAATATTTGAGGTGATTCTTTAGGTACTCAGTTTCACTTGGTTTTGAGAAAAGAGGTTTGTTTCCTTTCTTCTTTACTTTGAAGGTATAAAATTTCACTTTGATGTACCATATCTGTGTTCTCGAAAGATGTGCTCTCATTGCATCATGTTTTATGGCCATAAATAATAGCTGGTGCTTCAGGTGCTGCACACATAACCTTAATGTTTGATGTAAAGCATTTTTAAGCTACAAACTTGCTTTTTATTTTGATTAAACTGCTGATAAACTTGCTGGTGAATAGTGATTACTTTTTTAGTAGTAAGTTCCCAGAGCTTATTTGAGGAGTGATTAATAGCACATATTCCACACTAAAGTGCCCTACTGCTCATAATCTGTCTTGTTTTGATTAAATTAACTCCTTAAGCAAAGTTCTGTCTTTCTGAATGACTCCCTGTGTCACTGCTTCCTTCACCTCTCTGTAGGGAGCTCAGGTGTGCCTTGGCAAACAGCGAGGCTGTTATCTGTTATCAGACACCTGCCTGTCCCATTACAGCTGTCCATTCTCGTGGCTCCATCCCTTACAGAAAGCTCCAGTGCTTCCATTAACCCTTTTGGGGAAGATGTGATAGTTAGTTAACTTCCAAAGCTCATTATTTTGATCTTTCATCAACATAAGACCACAGGGGGAATCGTGCACTTGCAAGTTATCTTTAGAAAATAAGGTTGGGTGGGGCTTGGGGCACCCTGGGACAGTGGGAAGTGTCCCTGCCCATGGCAGGGGGTGGGATGAGATGAGCTTTAAGGCTCCTTCCTGCCCGGACCATTCCAGGACTCTGTGATTCTGTAAGCTCTTGGGAAGCAGACTCTCCTCTCCCTCCTGGCATGGTCCAGCATGGCCACAATGGGAGTTGATGCTTTGGTGGGAAACTCCTGAGCAGCTCTTGTCAGGGTGGTGGGAGGGTCTGCCTGAGCCTGGCCCCTGTAATGTGCCTCTCGTTTGCCTGCTGACCTCACACAAACCTGAGGAGCGTTCGGGTTGATGCTTTTCAGAGTGTGATGTTCTGCATTTTCACACATTGCAAAAGGACAGCTCTGACGCAGCTTCACCTCACTGAATGCAGTGGGTGAGACTAAGGCTGTGAATCTCCCGGGTGACAAAACATCAAATCTGCATGGAGCATCTAATCTCTCCTGTTCTGCCTGATAAAAAAGAAGGGTGGCTGGTGGGTAGTAAATTAGGATGCAGCACAAAAGTTTTACCTGGAGGTGCTAAATCATTTAACTGTATCAGGCTCACAGGGCCGTCTTTGTTAATAACTACAGAGAGGGTTATCTGCACTGGGGTGGGGAAGAACTCAGGAAGGTCGGCAGCTGCCGAGCCTTTCCTGTATAAATAATGGCCTCTGCAGATCCTCGTGGATTACTGTTGTCATTTTTGTGATTATGCAGTTTTTTGTCAGGATACTGGCAAAGAGTTGGGCAGCGTGGCAGGGTTGCACACTTGAACAGCAAGGGATTTCCTACACAGGCAACTAAAATCACCGAGCTGTGTAAATGGATACTTTACCCGTGCATCTGAGCCTTTGTGATGAAGTTTATTCTGGACATTCTGCTGGGCGTCCTCTGATATATAGATTAAAAAAATGAATTTAATCTTCTCTAACTTTGGTTGCAGAAATACATTGAAATGTGCTGGTGTTTGTTATAACCAGCGTCACAAGGCGAGCCCCTGAGCTCTTGCTGTGCCTGCAAATGCACAAGTGCCTCTACGTGCAGCACACTGCTAAAGGCTGCCGGCCTGACTCTCAGTAGATTTTGCTTATAATTCTCCCTCTTTGCTCTGAAATTGAGTTGTAGGAGTTGCCCTTGCGATTGCATGGAAATCCTTGCTGCAACAGGCTGTTCCCTGCTGAGCCCAGGCTGCATGAGTGAGGGTAAAGCAGGTGGTGAGAGTGCTGTGACTGTGAGGATTTAGGCAAAAGATGGATTATGTATTTCATTGAAATTTTAAGCTCTTCTTCCCTTCTCTTCTTTCAGAAGCTGGAAAGATCAGATGGATCCTAAAATTAAAATCTTTAAGTGTACAGATGAAAATACCAGCTTCAGATCAGCAGTGTGGTTTTTTTGTTTTTTTTTTTTTGTTTTACAAAGGACTTTGTTAAAACCAGAAATTCAGCTTTAGGAACACTGAGGCGGAAATGTCCCTTGTAAAACAAATAAGCGTGTACAGAGGATTGTTTGTTAAAGACCCAGTGTTTTGGGATGCAATTAGACCACAGCAATTGAGGAGGAGTAACCCAAGCATTTTCCAAAATCTGATAGAGATTGACCTGTGCAGAATGAAAGAGGTCTTCTGCACGCTGGTACTTTGTGACTGGAGGAAGCTGCACAGGTTAATGGTATTCCATTAACTCCTTCTGAGTTTGCCTCCACTGGCTGAGTTAATTTTTGATTATCAAAGCGGCTCACAGTGCTGACCTAACTCTGCTCCTGCTGAAATCAGAAGGGGTTGGGGTGAGGAAAGAGCCAGGTGGCTTTTGGAAACACTGCTGGACTCTGGGCGCCTCTATCCAGCCTGGGAAAGGGCAGCTGTGCTCTGTGAGAGGCAGGAAACTTGGAATTGTTTGGATGAAGTGTTAGAGAACAGCACTGCTGAGAAGAGATGGTAGGCTCTCTTTAGCTATCACAGCAGAGAAAATATCCCTGTTTATTCCAGTATTGGTGTGCACTGGAGTTCCCAAGATAAGTTTTGGGAGTTATTTTAACTGACTCTGGGAACAGGGGAGTAAATATTATCAGGTCTTTTGACTTGTTTACTTGCTGAAAGAAAGGTGGACAGACATTGTGGAAAAGCTGGGCTTCATCCCAGGTGTTGCCTCTTCCAAGCCCCCAAAAGATGTAAATAACCAGCCTGGGAGTGTAGAACGAAGCTCTGGGCAGCAATATTGCAATGCAATTGCAGCAGTGCAGAGTCTCAGTTCTGTGGGGTTTGTGAGCTGCTTGTGGTGAGGAATCAGGCAGCCAATGCCTTATGAGATTTCTTTGTTGCTGCAGAGGGAGAGGAAAAGTGAACTGCTTCCCCTGCTGATCAGTGAGGGTGAGAGATGCTGGAACTCTGCCTGGGAGGTGTCAAGGATGGAGCAGAAGGGTCATCCTGTGGGAGCTGTGGCTTGGGCCACCTCCAAACAGGCTCAGTGAAAACACAGTTTGTCAAAAGTATGGCCGGGGTTCTTGTGCACAAATCTTAACTTAATTTGGGGTTGGCAACAGTGTCCCAGCAGGAGGGTTTCACTGGGGATCAATAGGAAAGGTTCAGATTGCTTTGGGGACATCTCACTGCAGAGGAAGTTAAAAGCTGTGTCTGTCAACAAAGTTGCTTGAGAGAATCACAGGAAGTGGAATTTTATGTATTGTTTTGATTCTTTCAGGCATTTCTGCCATCCATTTTTAAAAAAAGAAATTACTAAAATTTAAAAATTAGAAATATTTCCTTGCAAGTGTACTTGTGTCGCAAGGGAATGTGAGAGCTGCAAGGAAAGCAAAATTACATCAGGATCCCATATCATATCTTCCCCTTCTTAGTCCCCTTCGTTTTTCCATTTGTTTTGGGATGGGAGGTGCCTCGTATCTTTTGTAGAATGAGGGGAAAGAAATGACCACCTCCAGAATAATCAGTCAGTGCCAGGTCAGGATGATCCTGCCACTGCACATTGTTACCTTTCTTGAAAAACAAAAGCAGTGGAAGTGAGGCTGCCCTTGGCAGATGGATTTGTCTGTGGCATCCACCTGAATCCTGGCCTGTCCTGACCCTCCTTGCCCAGCAGCAGCCTCGGTGTTCCCCAGCAGGCACAGGTGCCACTGCCAAGCCAGGGCAGGGATTTTCCCAGCCCTGGCAGCTGGAGGGTTCTTGGCCTTCCTTTGGCAGCTGAGCTGATGCCCCAGGGAGGTTTATGGGGCTGCTCCAGTGTGCTGTTGGCCCCCAGAGCTCTGCTTTGCTTTGCTTTCGGGTTTAAACACCCTGGCTTTGGTGCTGCAGCACGCTCTGTGCCTTGTGGTACTGTTACAATGAAAGATCTGTCAGCATTTTCAGGAGAAGGTGTTCATTTCAGGCACTTGAAGCTCAGCAATAAAAGTTGCTTCAAGCAGGAATACGAAATACAAGTGCTTAGTAGTGGTGTTACTATTTATGCCCAATCTTTCAGAACAGCAGTTTAACAATTTAAAAGAGATTTCAGCTTAACTCTCCTCTCTGACTGCGCTTCAGAAGGTGGATTTCCTTACTGGCCATATGGGCACCAGGTACGTTCTACACTAAGGATGACAATTTGCCTGCAGGGGACAGTCATTTCTGAGGCAGCTGAGCATCCAGAATTAGGGGTGCCAGCAGCAGCAACCAACAATTTGGTGTTAAAACTCCTCACAGCTCCCAGCACCACAGGATCTCCCCTTGTGGCTGAGTGAGGATCCTTTGGGAAACAAACCCAAAAACCACCAACACATGCTGCCTGGAATACATCCCTTGCTCTTCCAATTTTAACTCCAGTGAGAGTTTGGCTGAGACTTCCAACACATTTGCTTTCTTTGGGAGCCTGCCAAAGGTTTCTGTACTTATTCTTTAGTTTGCATCACATTCTCCAAGTTGTAATGCTGATTGGGTGTCTTTTCATGTCAAAACTGTAGTATTTTATACTTCAAAAAAAGAAAATCTATTTTTAAGTCTCTTGCCATTTTGAAGCAAATGGCAGCAGTCAATCTCTGAGAGTGAGTTTGCTGGGCAGAACCTCAGCTGTTCTCCAGCACAGCTATTGAGGTTTAAACCCAGCAAAGCAGCTCTGTGGAGGATGCCTTCTCCATCCAAAAGTCTTACAAGCATGAGGAATCTTTCCAGCTTGACCATTATTTCATGTTAATATCAGCAGCTCCTGAATTTCAAACACGGCAAGATGTGGGTGAGGTGATGTTCAGTTGTTTCTCACAGCAGCACTGTGGTCAAAGCTGAGACTGTGATGCAGAGAAAGAGCTCAGCTCAGGAACAGTGTTACTGACCCCTTCCCAGTCAGAATTCCAGAACCAAGGATGCTCTGGCTGAATTGGGGTGATGGTTTCCCTTGGAGCTGCCTGGGCACTGACACTGAGTAAGGGCCCCCTGCTCATGACCTGCTGTGCCTGGACCATCTGGGTGTGTCTTGGCTCTGCTTTTCCATCACAGCATCCAGCTTTGCAGATGAATATTTGGGATAACCTCAGAATCATGCAGGAATGTGGGTTTGTAGTCCCATGTCTTGTGTTAGAGAAGCCCCATGGGTGTGTTCTGGCTCTGGTGGGATCACCTGTACAGACAAAGACCCGTGGGGAGTTTGGGATTTTGGAGCTTACAGCTACATGGCCTTTACCAAAACAGCGGCTGGAAAAACATCCTGCAACCCTGTCTCTTTCAATATTTCCCTGAACTGCTTGGCACACTCCTTTCTCTTTACCCTTTCTGTGCAGTAAATCTTGCTCTTGTTGACAGGCCTGGTAATTGCCTTATGTAGAATGAAAGTCTTCCATTCTCTTTGTTTTTATAGTATGCAGCCTTCCCCAGCGAAGTTTAAAAGGACAGAAAAATTCATGGTGTTTGCAGTAAGAGCATGTTTTATGCTTCCCTGCTGCTGCAGCAGAGACAATGCTGCCCTGATATGGAGATGTCAGGGGCACAGGCCTGTATCTAAGGCAGTAAATGTTTCTTTTATTTCTTATTCCACTTTATTCTGGTTGCTATTAACTTTAAACTTTTCTTGGCATTTGCAGCAATAAAAAGGATAAAATCTTGAGGCTTTGTTCTCCTCCTCCTGAACCAAGCCTTCAAAAGGGACTCAAATGGGACTTGGGCTTATTCTGCTTCCAGAGACAGCTGGGAACTCTTACAAATGTGTGTGAGCACTGGAACACCACTGCCTTGGGGCCGAAGGCATTATCTGTTCCTGATCAACTCCATGCAGAACACGTGCAGTTGGGGGTGAGCGGAGACAAATGTCTAAAATCATCATATAAAAAAATAAAATCAACTTTTCAAGCCCTTGTGATGCTGGCCAGCTGTGGTCCTAAGGCTGCCTTGTGGGTTTAACTGCACCCTCTGATGTGCAGAAGCTAAAGGATGTGCCTTTGGCTCAGCCCTCAGTGCACAGGATGTGCCTCTAGAGTATGACCTGAGTGTGGAGAGGGTTCTGCTGTGCCTTGTGCTGTCCAGCACCCAATTCCCCCTCTCCCACCAGGGCTCTCTGTGTTCCAGGAGGTGGGGGGGGCACAGGGTTCAACTCCTTCTGTTCTGTGATGATTCATTTAAAACTTGTCCTGACTTTGGCAGATCAGCCCCAGAGCACCCAGGGGGAAACAATGACACGTTTGCTGCTCTGGATCTTGTGTGTGTCAGGATTCCAAAGACTTTACAAGTTGAGCTCAGATTAAGGAATATGTGGTGCTTGGCACTGGTGTATAGGGCTGGAAGATAAACTCAATTGTTTGTAACTGCCAGACGAGTTTCCACAGCCTTTGATTTAATCACTGGAGTATTGACAGGAGGGTTTAGCTGTGTTATTTGGGTCCCAGACTGGAACAGGTATTGTCATGTTAATGGAAGGCATCCCACAGCAAGTTCTGCACTGGCTCACAGTCTGAGCAGCCAAGAAATAACAGTTCCTTGCTTGAACCAGACTGGTCATGAAGTTGGGCTTGCAGGAACAGGGAAGGCTGTGTTCAATTTTTGTGGGGATGTGAGAAGCTGTGAGAACCCTGCACTGCTCAGGGCTTGCCTCATGAGCCCACTCTGACGTGCAGTGCAGGCACAGTGATAAATGCTGACAGTGCCCTCAGAAGCTATGAATGAAACCAGTTCTGTGCTGTTAATCCCACACCATTGTATTAAGTTCAGCCCTGTAAATAAATATTTATTATATAATTATGTAGTGTTGATGAATGTGAGCAACTTGGGCTAGTGGAACGTTCCCTGCCCATGATGAGATGATCTTTAAGGTCCCTTCCAGCCCAAACCATTCTGTGATTCTGTTGTCAAAGTTTTCAAGAGACCTTTAGCCAAGATGTTGTTCCATGTTGTCTTGGGAAGGAAGATTCCTTCAGAGTATTGCTCTTCCTGAAGTGAGATTTCCATTCTGGTCTGTATAAATAAGCATGGAAATGCTCACCCTTTTTCCTGATATTACAACAAAGAGGATTTATATGTGAAATAAATCTTTGCAAGGATGCCTAAATTATTTATGGGTGTTTTAGTTTGGTTTGCATGCCATATTGCTCTCTCTTGTTAAACACTTTATTCACCACCCTGCTTTTCACATTAATCACTGCAGGATGTGCTCAGTTATCCCTGCTCAAGAGCCATCTATTACATTCCAGTGGCCACAGCCAAATGGTCTAATTTTTCTGTTGGTCGTTCTATCCACTGGTTCATAAACTCATGGCTGTTATTACAGTAGCAAAGATGTTTTGTTATATCACATTGATGCATTTGTTATTTTCATGATTTTGTCATTTTCTTCTCTCCTTTTGTAGAAGAAATCATGATTGAAATGTGGGCTTGTTCACTGAGCTTTGCTCAGTGGGTGTGGGCCCTGCCCTGAATTTTTTTTGTCTCTTTATGTGTAAATAGGCCCCCAGTAGTTCAGCTTAGGCTGTTTTCCAAACCAGGCTATGACTGCTTTCATGGGAGCGTGTCCAAAACCTTACAGACATTGCAACCTTTTCCCATTTTGATTGGGGAAAAAAATAACCTTGACAGACTCACATCTTTTATGGTGTTATTGGCACGGAAGTGGGAGACTGATGCAGGTGACCTCAGCTGGCTGGGATGAGCTGCATCAGAATTGGCCCCAGTCCCTAAATGTCACCTGTCTCTGCCACTGTGTCATTGAAATGTTCACTGTCTGTGCAGCTCTGTCTGAGTCTGTTTCAGTATCTGTAAACACCTTTAGGTAACATTTGGGTAAGTCCTCCTATGGATATCTCCCCTTGCTTTATTACAAACAATAAATGGTGCATTAATTTGTACGTGCACACACAGCAAGGCTTTATTGTGCTTGTGGATACTAATGTGAACTCCTAGGGGTGGTTAACAGGATGGAGACGTGCAAATGATGAGGTTTTGGAGTTGTACTTTCCTCACGTACAGCTGACAATGTCTTTGAGGCTATTTTGATAATTCCTTGGGAGATTGAATTCCTTATCTTCGTGAATCTGAGCTATGGGACCTTAAGAATAGTGCAGGCTTGTCCTGGTGCTTCTCTTCCCTGGATCTTCTCCTCACCTGCCACATGCAGTTCAGACCTGATGTAGCAAAGCTCGTGTCATGTCAGGTCCCCTCCCAGCGGTGCAGGGCCTGTCTGATAACCACGAGCACAAATCAAACACAATTTTGTGGGAATAGCCAAAATATTGCATTAAAAATGCATGAGCACAGATGGCTGTAGAGTAAGAAAGTCAGAGCTGTTTGCTCTCTTATGATTCTTAGGAACATGTTTTTAGCTAAGGTGCCTGAGCCACCTAAAAACGAGGGAGGGGGGAGGCCAGGAACCCTCCTGCCTTGAGGAGAAAAGCACAACAGGAGCCTTGTTCTGCTGCAGTTCATGGGGGTGTTGCCCTAATCCGTTAAGCACGGCCATGTGTTCAGATCCCAAAGGGGCATAATTATTTCATGATAACAGCTCTTCCCAGAGTGGCCTTACTGGTATTTTAAAAAGCAGTTATTGTGGAGAAAACCTATATTTTTGGTGCTGACAGTTTTAAGAATATCAAACAGTAGTTGCAGCTGAGATAGTGATTCACAGAGATTAATGCAGCTCTTCAGACTTCCCTCTTTCCAAGCCAGAGGAGCCAGGGGGAAAGGAGAAATTCTTTACATAAACAGCTGTAAAAGTACAGAACTTTTAGCACCCTCGTGCAAACACCAGTGGTTGCCAGGTCGAACGAGAAATTATTCATATTTTGCTTTTAATAGATCAAAGTGTGGAGTTCTTTAATCCAAATCTCTGCACTGGTGCTCACTCAGGTTTTTCCAGGTGTTCTGGGCAGGCTGGGAGGGCAGTGAGCAGAGTGTGAGTGACGCTTGCTTTGTGAGGGAGGCGTGGTGCTGAAAGCCTGCATGTCGTGGCAGGTGAGCTTGCCACTTTCTAAACAGTCCACAAATAACTGCAGCATTGGAGTTTGGCTTTGTTCATCGCCTTCTGCAGATACCCATCCTCAGGTGATCACAGTGCTTTACACAAAACTGGTTCAGTTCTTGCTGTGATGCTACAGGAGAGTTTTACTTTGACAGGCTTTTGAAAGCACATTTCAGAGCTCAGAATTCATTATGTCATAAAGGTCCCAGTGAAAGAATGCATTTGCATGTCAGTGCTCGGCCTCAGTCGGCCTTGGCACACGAGCGAGGAAGGTTTCAGCGCTTTTGCCCATAACTCAGTCAGAGGTCACAAAGCTGGCATGTAAAGGTTGTTTATTCTAATGTTATCTATAGCTGCGATGTCCCGCACAGCAGGTGCATCTAGCAGGAGAAAGTAGCGTAGAACTGCCCCTCAGATGGGCGTACTGAGATTTTTATACCCCGTTACAAATCCAATCAGTGGACAAAACGTGTCATTATTTACAAATTTATACCAATTAATTCTAACCTGTTCTAGACATGCAATTTCCTGTCTTATCTCTATTCTACCAATCAATTCATGTCCTCGTCACCAAGAATATGGAGGACAGTGAAGAAGAAGAAGGAGAAGGTGACCACACCCTTTAGACTCCATCTTAACCCCCCTGTACATGTCGTACCCCCATGTACATGTTATCAGATCTTCTATATACTACATTTCACCCGGTGCAAAGTGACTATTAATGCTTATATTAGACTCTTGTGGCTTGCAATTCATTTCTTAGAGTTGGTAAAGTTCTCCAAGGACAAAGATCAAAGGCAGTGCCCTCTGGGGCACCCCCATTTCGGGGTGTCAGGTCCCCTAAATTAGACAGAGACATGTCGTGGGTTCCGACATTTGCACATTTCCTGAGGTTGTTCAATGTTAATTCTTCAGGGAGACACCTTTCTCCAGTGCCAACAGTGCCCACATGAACTGAGTGAGTGAGTGAGTGGGATTCTCTTTGGCTGGGCACTCTCCACATTTCCTCTCTCCCAAAGAAGGTGGGATATAAAAGCACATGGTGAGCTTGGCTGGCTGGAATCTCTGTGAAGGAGTCCTGAAGCCCGGATGTCTTTCACCACTACACTAAATTTCCCTTCTCTTCTGGGGGAGGTGGAATAGAGGATGGTGCAGCAATTGTTTTTGTTTGTTTTTAATAACAAGCTTTAAGGCAATAACAGGCAGGCAGTGTCAGCCTGATGTATTCTGCTTTGATTTCAGGCATTACACAAGGGACCAGACTATTTTCACATCTCCCCCTAGAGCTCTTTAGCAACAACAACAGCAATAATAACATTCAGGTTATTAAAAAAAGAAAAGAGAGGAGAAAGCATCACACCAGTTCCCTTAAGGAGCAGCACAAAGTCATGGTGAAGGTGCACAGGACTGGGCATCTTTGCTCCCAGGGTAAGAATAGTGCACATAAATAACAATTTCCAGCAGTGTTGCACTTTGAGCGTTTCTGATGTTCAGGAAAAATAGCTTTCCTTTCAGTGAAGGAAAAATATGAGGCTTTTCACAAAAAATACTGCCTTTTCAACCCTTGCCTGTGTAGGAAAATGAAATAATTTTTTTATAATCTCTTTAGACCAAGCATTGAGAGAACTTATGCGATTGCAGTGAGTCAGGCTAATGCCCAGGGTGTTGCCTGGGAAAGAGCAATGAGTGTTGTCGTGGGGGCTTTGCCTCACCTGAAGTGAGGGGCTTGGGGCCTGGAGAAAGGGGAATGGCAATAGAGGGAAGAGCTGATGCCTTTTTAATGGCAGAAGGGTCAGTGCGTTGGCAGGAGAATTGATGAGCTGCCCCTATAAGGTGCTGTGTGTAACACTGAGGCAGTGCCAGCCCTGTGTTTTAGGAGCACAGCGTCTGTCCCAGGAAATGGCACAGACTCACCTTTGGACCGGGTGAGTCTCAGACTTGCCATCTTCTATAGCTTCAGTTAGGTCTTTCTCTCTCTTTTTTTTTTTTTTAATCTAAAATGATTAAAAAGAGAACCTCTAGGCTCTTTTGTGCGGGAACTCTCAAGAGGACACAGTTCTGGATTTCCTGTGTGGTTATCAGGTGTGTCTGATGCCAAAGAGAGGAGGTTATGAGAGGGGTTGAGGAGGGAGGGAGCAGTGCTGGAGGGGAGAATTGTGCAAATGTTTGGTATGAACATTTCATCAGAGCAGGAACAGCAGAAATGAAACTTCTCTTTATCAGGTTGGAGGAGCTTGGTAGCATTGCAGAACTATTCAGAGCCTGAGAGCTTGTTTTTTCCATTCAGAACCATCTGTGGGGATAAAGAGAATCCCAGAGCCAGGTGGGAAAACAATACCCTGGATGGAGCCAGGTGCAGAGCCATTGTCTTCTAGGTTGTGGCAGACGTGGAAGATTCTTCTAAGTTTTGAGCCAACATCTGAATCCCTGATTTCATTATGGGCAGAAGATTGTTCTGCATCAGTAATTATCATGATTAATTACATTAATTACAAAGTTTTTGCATTGGTTTTGCTGGGCTGACTGTCCTCAGAATCTTTGAGGCAATAGTTGTTGAAGAGTTAAACGAAGCCCTGCTTTGCAGTGACGGGTGGTTATGGCTGCCCTGTCAGCTGAGAGTTATGCTAATGGAGAGGACCCAAGATACAAATGTGAAGTGTGCACATTAGTGAGCACACTCCTTGTTAATTAGTGTTTAAACATGTGCATTGTGCTGTGATTCGGAGGCCCTGAAAGATGTCTCTGACTGCATTTCCACTGCCAGGCATTTTGTCTTCTATGAAAATGTCTCAGGAATGCAGGTTCACCTAAAATAGTCAATTTTTCAGATTGAGAGAAGTAAAAAAAGAATTCTCTTTGTTTCTTTCTTGGTTTAACCTTCTCCTTGTTCTTCAAAACAAGGCATTAATCAATGACAATAGAAACTGCTACTCTTAGGGCTGTCAATGTTTATAGCTTTGGGTTTAATAGCAAGGACATAAATATATACTTTTCATTATATTTTTGCTGTTATTTGCTCATCATCCACAGTGTCTGATATTATCATAACTCTTTGGTTGAAGCTATTAAAGTTATGGTTTGTAGCTCACGCTGGCACGAAGCAGACAGAGAGCCATAAAAGCAAAAAAACCCTCATAGACTGAGATCAGCTATTAGGAGGAACTGGTCATTTTCTCCCTGTTCACATAATAGCAGCTCCAATCTTGGTAGATAATGCTGTTCCCCTTCCTTCCTTATCCTGCCCTCTCCCCCCACGGTAACATTTCTCCTCTTCCCTTGAAGCTCAAGCCATGTTTGCCATTGCCGGTGCAGGTTTGGTGTGGGATGGACCAACACCGTTGAGCAGAGAAAGTCTGTTCATGTGCTGAGCAAAAGCAGCACCTTGAACAGGAATTAGAGTAGAGATGATTCGAGGCTGTGCTTGCAACTGGCTGTGGTGGTGCCCACCCCAGTTCTGACAGTAAAGATCCCCTGGGTCACGTATTTAGGAGGGCAATGGAATTTTTCTCCAATGGAAAATCTTCGCAGAGAAGCTTTTTCCTTCTCTACATTCAGTTTTGCCTGGCAAATTTCCCCAGTGGGGCCCTACCCATGAGCTTCTCATCTTCACTGGGAGGCCTGTTTCCTGTCAATACTTTGGCCTGTTTCCGAGTGAGTGGGAAGGAAGACAATGAACTGAGGGAACCAACTCATCAATTAAAGGTGGCCAATAAGCAAATAAAGCCTTGGTTGAGACTTGTCAGTATAGGAATGATTGAGATGGTGACTTCATGGGTATAAATCATTCATCTTCTAGTAGAGGATGTCTGCCTTCCTTCGGTTTGAAATAACAAGCAAGACGTTCTAGATCAAATTCTGATCTGGTCTGAGCTGTGCTGATTCTTGTAGTGTTGCCAGGCTCTAATAGGCATGGTGGGAAGGATCCTCATTCACAGAGGCCTAATCAAAAACCCACTGCCTCTGGTGAGTTTTGAATTAACTTCTAAGGACTCCCAAGCACTTTATACTCCGTATTAGTTTAAATTTCTGTTTACACGCTGTATTTCAGAATATAAATTTACAAAGAGTAACTCTTTCCTATCTCCCCCTTCAGAACCAACCAGCTGTTGGCAGACTTACTTTTGCTGGGTTTTCCCAGCTTTCTGCAAATAATCCAGGCTAATCCTTAAATAGCCTAATTCTGTGTCAGAGAATTTTAGGATTTATTTCAGCTTCTAATATTTCATGTGACTATCAAACAAAATAAAACATCCTTAAAAAAAAAGTCTTTACACAAATCTAATTGTGTTTCTCTCCAAAGAAGCAGCAGCACATTTTAGCAGCTTCAGAACAAGTTTGATTTCTATTTCCAGTGAGGTGTTATTCTTCGTAAGCTGCTAAATGCTTGCAGTAATTCATGGAGAGGAACCAGGAGTGACTGCATTTCCCATCTCCCTTTCTACGTGCATTTGCTGCTTCCCGAACACCGTAAGACTCTCTCTGACTGTGGGGTCCTTTTGTATTTGTCCTGTTTGCATAGGTCACCCTGCTGTGTGACTCAGTCCTGGGACAAACCCTGAGTCCATGGAACCCAGAGTTTTCTCTCTAACCATGCTGTTTAGGAGATGCTTCTGGAACCATCTACAAAATAGTGCTGTAGGCTGGCTTAGCCCTCGTGAGTTCTGGCAAATAACAGTTTGATAGTAAGAGGAGGTCTGTGTGGTGAGGGCTTTGTGTCAGTGTCTAAACAAGCATCTATTTGGCCATGGGTGTGCAGGGAGGAGCAAACAGACAGCGACCAGAGCGCTGCCGTCGTTGGTTGATGACACAGCTACGGATGCTTTATTCAGTGCTGCTGTTTTCTCAGCTGGCCACCTCCTGTCCTGCCTAAATTCCTCTCCACAGCTCAGCACGAGCTGCCAGTCCTGCAGATTTGCCCTTCTGGGTGAGACCTCCCACAGGACAAACTCCAGGCTGGCCCAAGACAAGGAAGGTTCACAAACCATACCACGGGCTCTGTGAAAGCCTTGCAGTTACTGCTCTGTGCCGTGTTCTCTCCTCACTCTGGGTGCTCATTTCTCATCCCCTTTGGTCCTATGGTGTGGAGGAGCTTCGTTGGGCATGAATTGCTTTGGAGCAGTCCTTGTCTCTCTGCAGAGGAGGACAGGCTGCCTCTGCCTGGGAACAGAGCATTCCCTTTGTTTTCCTCAACCTTTTATGAGTCTGAAGACCTCAGGAACATGAGCTCTACCT
Organism: Dicrurus megarhynchus; assembly: GCA_013399195.1. Taxonomy (NCBI): domain Eukaryota; kingdom Metazoa; phylum Chordata; class Aves; order Passeriformes; family Dicruridae; genus Dicrurus; species Dicrurus megarhynchus. Next base: position 2,181,742 of record VXAD01010087.1, on the reverse strand, counting down.
AATGTCTGTCTCCAAAGAGAATGGACTTAGCTTACATGGAAAAGTGCTGCCTGTGTTTGTGAGTGCTGTTGGAATGAAAATTTATAATTTGATCCAAATGGATTTTAAAAAAAAAGTTTTAGTACTTTTTCAGATGAGTGATATGCTTGGTCTCTGAACTTGTAACTGTGTTCATGTTTACTTTTAACACAGGATTGTTGTTACCTGATCAGCCAGGAAAGTGAGAGAGGGGGGAGAGATATTTGAGGGGTTGCTGGCAGAATTGCAGGGGAACATTCTGAGCTCTTTGCTGGGGTCTATTGCTGCTCTTTGTGGGTTGGCACACAGGTAACCTCAGTCAGAAGCAGGTCCCCTCCTCCACCTCTGGAGAAGATGAAAACCTGAACTGCATTGTTAAGGCACCCTTGCTGCCTCAGATGTTGGTGATGACTTGAGGTTTAGGGCTGTGCTGGGAATACACAATCCCTTTGGCAGGCACTTGTTATTTAGCAGAATTACTGCATTTTGGGCTCGTGTGCCCCTGCTGATGGCACTAATCTCCATGTTAGGAGACAAAGTACCAGCTGTGCCTGGCCCTATTTGTACTACTTTAGCCACATGGATGTTCACCCATTTAATCTGGAAATATTTCTCCACGCTCATCAACAGCCACATGCAGGCAACTGAAATTGCCACATTTATTCTGACTTAGTTTTGAAAACGACAGATGCTGCATTACTGTAAAACATGGTGAGAGGGTTTGCTAGCTTTGGTTTTGTTCCTTATTTGTGTGTGTGTGTTTGATGTACGAGCAATTAATGCTGGTGAGTGAAGCTACTTTTCTTCAAGGTTGGCTCCTTCTCCCAGAGCACCAAGCAAAGCTTCCACTGCAGGACTGGTGTCATTTATGCTCAGATAAAGGCCTTAGAAACTGCCCTGGGACTCAGGAAGCAGAAGAGTTGGCACATGTGTGACTTGCAAACAGAGGCAGATGTGTTATGTGGTAGTTATTACTTTTTCTTAATAATGTGACTTTTCCCCCAGCCTGAATAATTCAAAGGACACTGTTGTGCACATGCCTGAAGGAGCATAACCTTCTGCACCCTCTGGGTGTGTGGGGTATGTGCTGCTCCCAGTGCAGGGATTTTAAGGGGGCAAATACAAGATCATCTGCCAAATCTGGTGCATCAAGTGTGAGCCTTGTTGCAGCTGCTTCTCTTCCCACACCTGACCACTTTTAGGGCTGTGCTACAAACATTTTGCAGGCTGATGTTGGAGCTTTCTTCCTGTTCCTGGCCTCATGAACCAGCTGTGCTTGGGTCACCAGTGGGGACAGGGACTTTGTCACTGCTCCTTAGCAAAGGACTCTGTTCATACAGGCACTGCCCTGTCCCACACACCGAGGGCCGCTCAGGTCACCTGTGTAAAACCTGAGCCTCTGTCTGCATTTAGGAAAGCTGGCATTGGGATCCTAAATGAAAAGCCCTGCAAGACCAGGAGATGAAGGACATGCCCTAGTGTCCAGCAGAAAATGCTCGTGGGGCCTGTGTTGAAACTGCTAAACCTCCTTTTAGAGCCTGGTTCATTGTGCCTTTGGGATTCGCCTTGAAGCTGCATCCTGTAGCACCTTGTTTGTTTCTACTGTGTGTAGCAATCCTTTCTAATGCCGTGTTTGAGTGGTGAATGGGGCCAGAGGATCTCCAGAGGGCCCTCCCAGCCTCAATTACTCTGTAATGCAGATGCTCAGGGATGCCTGCAAAGACTCCTGGAAAGAATAAATGAAGCAGAACCTCTCAGCCTCATTGGAAAACAGTGGCACAGGAGAAAGCTCTCTGGTTGTAGGTGTAGAAAGGGTCAGTCTTTCCTCACTAGAGACAGTTTTTGATGATTTTGGAATGGAAATACTGAAAAAGTTCATTACCAAACAGTCCTACAGTGCTTGGGTTCAGTTTGTAAGAGTTCAAATACAGTAGAGCGGTGGTGTTTCTGGAATAGCTTTGTATATGTGGTTTTGTTACATTTTGCATCTGTGTTTGCTGGATCTTATGGTGTAACCGAGTCGTGTTTCTCGTGGAAATTATTTGGATGTGACCTTATTGCTTTTGTTTGGGCTGATTCCTCGAGCCCTAAGGAATATAAATGTTGGGTGCTTACAATGAACTGGAGCAAAGCAGCGATTTGATAAACCTTGGGTTCCTTCAATTTGCAGCCTTTTGATTTACTTTTATTAAACAATTATAGCTGGATTTGCCTTTTGGGAAGCCTTTGTTTATGGCATTCAAAGCTGACAAAGCCCAGCTAAGCTGGAGGATGGATTATGGAAAATCAAAGCTAGCTCTCCTAATCGTGACAATGGAGCCTCGCCATGACACCTGGGAGGCCCACACTCCATATGATAAAGTATTTTCTTTGAGGGAAGGTCACCAAAAGTTCACTTTTACAGAGGAGTTCTCATTCTCGGCTAATGGGGCTCCCCGTAGCATGGTCCTGCAGTTGCTTCACATAAAAAGGACGGATTGTCAAAGAAATTACCTTTAAAGCTCCTCCCTGGCAAACTGATTTGAAAGGACAGCCCAAGTGTTGTGTCCTGGCCAGAGGAGCAGCCCCTGACCCAGCCACACAAGCTGCCGTGCCTCTTTGCACTCCTGCACTTTGGGATTTGTCAGCAGTTTGAGTCCAACCCTTGTTGCTGGGCAAGTGCCATTCTTCAGGCTTGTGCTTCATAACAGAATCTGCTGCCTGGCTTTCAGAGCAAGCCATTTAATCTTTTCATGCTGTGGAAATGAAGATGTTGTCAGTCCTTTGGGGATATTATGTGCTTCTCGTATCATATGTGAGATGGACTAAGTCCTTTTTTGGTCCTGAAGAACTAAACACAAAATCAAAACACATAAGCAGAGCCAGCCTTGGCGCTTGTTTTGTGTGTGTTACATAATTTCCTGCACGTGTAATTGATCCCCAGTCATAGCTGGGCCCAGACCCAGCTCTGGAAGACTGTGGGGATTATTCTTTCTGATCCCTTTCTGGCTTAGCTGGCTCAGTTTTCCCAGAAGGGGGAGAGCGATGGGAGTAGGGTGCAAGAAGTGTGACCTAAAGCCAACATCATCTGCTGGGAGAAATTGGAATGGGCTGTTTGGACTTGCTTTAACTCAATTATTCTTAGAGGTGCTTGAAGATGATTTTGGAAAAATGTAGTTATCTTTTTAAAATTACTTTGGTTTTGCATAGAAGGGAAAAATAATATCAGCCCAGATGTTTATTTGGGCACTGGCTCCCCTGATTTGGCTCCACTGGTTTTGTTTTTTTTTATGCCATTGGCATTATATTTTAGTAAATTAAAACCCTAATTGGAGCATTGTTGCCAAGTCATTATTAATTGATTTGATTAAATCGCCTCTAAGAAACATTGTGTCAGAAGATGACAGTTTTTCATAGGAAACTGTTAGAACCTTGTTCTCCTTTTGATCAGTAAAAGGCAGTGCAATTATGCACTTAGATCCATGATGCTGGTGTACAAATTTAGGTAAAAGAAATGAGGTAAACTTTTAATTCCCAGCATTCAAAACTGGTAGATTGACTCCAGTAGAACAGACATGTGGCTTTTAAGTTAATTTCAGGTTTTGTTTTCTACCTAGTTTTCAGAGTAGGCAATTGCATTTTTTATGCTGTAGAAATGAGGGCGTTTCTAGTGGTTTTGGGCATTTTAGGATTCCAGCAAGAAGCTTTAGGGCCCAACTGAGGTGAGGAGTACACCCAAGAAGACTGAGCGGTGCTTGCTGACTGCAAACCTACTTCATGGTCTGTCGTGCAGCAGCTGCACAATTCATTTTGCAGCCTTTGCTTGGACACAGATCCGCTGGAGCTCCTGGGGCAGGGCACAGGCTGGGGAGGCAGAGTATTAGTGTGGCTGCAGGATGGTTTTGTTAGAGCAGTGACCATTAGAAGGTCTGTGGGAGGTGTGGTGAGCAGCAGGAAACCCGGCTGTGCTCTGATGTACAAAGCTGTGATGGCCTGTCCCTTCAGATCCTTCACTGGTACAGTGCAGGGTAATTAACTGTGTAAGTTAATAGACTGTTTTAAATCCTCTGGGACTGCTTGGAGTCTTTCAGCTCACTTAAGTGGGCTTCGTGGCAGGCCTGTGTCTTAAAGCCCTCGTGCTTGAGCATGAAATCGGCCCAGCTACCCTTTATATGCGACCCCCTTATTTTTCATAATGTTAAACACCTACCACTGTCTCCACCACCATCCCTTTCTCCAGTGGCCAACGCTGTGTTTCTGAAGACATGATCTGATGGTGAGACCTCCCCACAGAAACCCCTGAATGTGGTGCTGCTTTGTGCCATGACAGACACCTGGAGAAAAGGGAGGTTAATCCTGCACGTTTGCATTCGAACAGAGAACACATCTCCACATAAAGCCCGTGGGGCTGAGGTGCTGTACTCGTGCAGAAACCACTGCTCTCCCAGCTGAACCCTGGCTGGGAGCTCACAGAGCTTTTCTCATGAAACCCCAAGCAGAATCATTGCCATTTTGTCACATGAAACAATTTACATTCGATAAAACCGGGGGCCTCGGGACGGAGGTACAGCATCTGCTGTGTCAGTTTCTGTCTCACTTTTGGTTTTTGTGTTTTCTCTCTAATTAGTTTATGTTCCAATAAATCCTTAATACAAAAACTGCTTTAAAACAATTGAAAATAAAACAAAGAGAGGAATTTAAATTGCTTATGGCTTGCTTTGTATGGCTTCCAGGCATTTGAGCAATTTTGCTAACAAGTATCCGGTAACCTATTTCCAAAGGCCACTAGCAGATAATTATATTTGGTTAATTTACATACTTTCAGTTTATAATCCTAATTAGTTCTCCAACCAGTAGTCCCTAGGCGATGTGTAGTCTTACCTCATTTTATTTGCCATCCCTACTGTGCAAGTTCTCTTAATTTACAAAAAAATGCTGTTAGGTTTGGTTCAGGGCTTTCCCATTTCAGCGCACATCTAAACCGGGCGATTCCATGCCGCTTTAAACCCTATTTGCAAATAAGTATTTTACATTTTTATAGATTTTTACATCTGGGAGACACTGTGCAGTTCAGGGAAGCTGACCTCAGTTTGACACAGAGCCTGTTTCCGTTGCAGAGGATCAGCCAAATTCTGCACCAAGCTGTGTCCAGGGTGTCCCCTTGTCACCTCTGGGGGGAAGAAGGGGCATGAGTAGTCAAGGGATGGGGACTGAGGTGCTGCCATGGCAGGAGCAGGGACAGGGTGTGGAGCAGCAGGAATGAGCAAGGGCTGTGTGAGAACCCCCAGGAGCTGCACACAGAGACTCTGGTCAAACTTCTCAGCTTGGCAAATCCTTGCTCCCTCTTTGTGTATTTACGATCCCTCCCTGCATAGTTATTATTTTGAGATCAGTTTGCACTCAAACTTGAGATTGCACTCAATAAAGTGGCTAAGGGAGAGGATGGAAATGAAGTTTTATAGTTTCAGGTGACAATACCTATAGTTCCTTCCAGGTTTAAATGAACGTCAAAAACCACGTGGAATGAGCATCCCCACTGGAAGGAGCATATTCCCAGTGCTGATCCCTGCAGGACTCTTGAGTATCTGGGGTTGAGTGTCCAGCCAGGACCAACCCACCACGTTGTCCCACAGGGGGTGTGTGGCCGTGCTGGAGGGCGTTGGGTTTTGGGTACAACCTGTAGTAACCCAGGAGACACAACCTCCACTGCTGCCTGGAGATTTTTCGTGTGAGTGTCCTGTGGATAACAGCACAATTTCCATTGTTATCTTTCAAGCACTGGGGTATGTACTACAATGTCATTTTTAGAAAAACTGTTGGATGAAAGATTTCCTCTTGGGTATCCAAGGCTGCTTTTAGTTGGATTCATTGCTCTGTAATGTCAGGTTTGGATTAACATTATGGTAATTTCCAATGTTTCCTTGCAAGCAATAAAAAGACCCAAGATCTCCCTTTTCAACACCTCATTAAGTACTTTGATAGGGCAATGAGAAGTGTGATGACAACTGGAAAAGGAAAATCTGCAGTTTGCGAAGCTTTTGTTCAGATTTCCAGGATAACTGATGGATTCTGTGAACTGATGCTAATTAATAAATCCTAGTGCTAAAGGAGAGAGGTGCTTTTTAACTGTCCAAAATAACAAGCGTTTAGTGAGGAAAAACTCAAAAGGTGTGAGAGCAATTCCTGGCCAATAATTTTATTTCAACATCTTAACAAATGTAAATTTTATACTGTGGATGCTTTGGTGTAATTTCTGCACATCACACTGAATTCCCAAACATGATGGGAATTCTGCTGCTACCCAATGTACACAATGCTCAGCATCGCTGTCACTGGTGCCCAAAGGAACCACTGCATGTGAGGTTATTCCAAAGGAGCCTATTTTTATGAGGAGCAGCTTTGATAATAACTATTCCTCATTGGAACATTTCAAAATTTCACTCTCATATTTCCAGGCAGACTAGAGATGGTTTAGCTGTCTTCTCATGCCTGGTTTAGGGATTGTTATTCCACGTGAATCACAGCTCTGTACATCTGAGTGTGTGGGCTTGAGGAGAAAGGTAATATTTTGCTGTGGCACCTGCAGTTGGGATGAACCGAACATGAACCAAGAGTGAGGCAGATTTGAGACAGAGAGGGCAAATGTCTTACGCCGAAAGCAGTGTGTGTGTGAAAAGCTGGTGTTTTTCCCACTGTACCACTGGTGATGGTAACAGCTGGTGCATGGCAGGTGAAATCCCAGCTCTTACAAAGTCAACAGAAAAACCTTGCACAGACTACAGTAGGAGTAGTTCTTTATCCTGAAGGAAAACACAGTTTGAAGATAAATTTGCAGAGGCTTACTGACAAGAGTGCCAGATTACACGGGCTGAAGGTGCATTTTCAGGTATACAGAAGTTCACAGTGGAGCGTGGCAGACACATTCTGTGGAAATCAGTGCTAGTCCACAAAGGGAGCACAAAAACCCTGGACAAATCTGTTGTTTGCTTCTTGATGACAGACGAAATAGGCACAAGAAGCTGTTAATCTCTCCCCTTCCAACTTTTCATTTCTCTCAGCAAGACTGCAATTTTTGCTCTTTTGAGTTAGGACAGAAGGGTCCAGAATAAAAACTCAGAAGGCCTGGGTGCAAATTTTCAAGGGAAAATGAAGAGGGGATAGAGAATCTGGGCATTATTCATAACGAGTCTACATCACTTAATCCAGCAGAATATTCCAATTTATATCTGAATTCTTAATCAGAAATAGAAAACACAAAAATGAATGTGATACCTTGTTGACACCGCTGTTATTTTTTTACCATCTCTTTTAATTTGTATATTTATTTGCTTTAGTTCATATATGCTTTAATTTATATATTGTTTTTAATGCAAACCCCCACTGAAGGCTGTTGGTGGGGTTTATACACCACTAGGAAACCACAAACCAAAGCAAAGCAGGAGAGCAGAAGTTCTACTTCTTTCTTACAAGTCACCTTAAATACCTTGAGAGCTGAAGATAAGCACTGCTGGATTTTACTCTTGATATCCCTTGTGCTTCTCCCTTGCCTCTTCCCTCAAGAAAACCTCAATCCAAATTCCCCCCAAAGTCAGGATGCCAATTATTCCCTCAGGTTTGGCTCCAGTGGCTGTCCAGGCATTTCTGCAGCACAGGAGCTACACTCTATAAAATTATATTCCAGGTGGTGAAACCAGAAGGGAATAAAAAAGAATTTAAAATAGTTTGAAATATAAAACAATAATTTATTTTACTTCATTTTACTTGTTAACGTTTGTAGCTAATGATGATTTCATGAAACTGCTTTTATAATTCAATACATTCAAATCTATAAAGCAAACAGTTACTACCATGGGCTTTTCAAATTCCACAAACTGTCTTATATAAACAAATTAGCTGTACATGCACGTTTCTTCAATAGGTTGCAACATTTGCAAACATGCTTTAAAATCCTTTAAAGCTGCATTATAGTGTACTTTGCCTCAGGCTTTTCAGGTGAAACCTCTATACTTTCTTCAGAAACCTTAAAGAGAAAAATGTTTAAATGTTGAGCATAACTCTATAAAAACTGCTGTTTGATAAATGTTAAATATTACAAGAGAATGACTCTAATTCTGAGTTGAAACCTTGAGCTAAGTATTGATAAACAGCACTCTGTGTAGAAGTGAACAACAGCAAAATAATATCACAAAATATGGTTTCACAAAAAAAAAAAAATACATATGTGCAGATGCTCTTGTGGGTTTCTTGCTTTTTTTTTTAGGTAAAGAAAAGCACGGGTACCTTTTAATATGAATATAGTTTAAGCAAATTACCTGTGTTAAGTATGGTTAATACATTTCTGATATTTAAACACTTCATGTAAAAGGTAACAAGTAAAAAAGTACAATCAGTATTCCAAAAAGCACTGCTGATATTGCCTTTGAAGGAGATGGGCAAGCTTCCTCTCCACTGCAGAACGGAGATCCTGGCACCCACGGCTGTAGAGTTCAGTATTTGAACTATAAACTCGGTGACCGTATCTTATATACAAAAATCTTGCCACATTGAACGAGGCATTGATTCCTACCCCACTGGTAGTGTTTTATGTACATAATTTAGCACTGGGGATTGATTATACAGTAGTCACCGACAGGAAGGAGTTGTACACCCGCGTGCCGTCCGGCGACTTTGTTCCATGGGTTAGCAGTTCTTGGATTGTCATCCAATTGTCAAATATTTTTTTATTTCTCTTCTTCATCATCTTTTTGTGGCTCAGTTCAATGATGTTCATCTCCTTCTTCTCCTCTGCACCTTGCTGCTCCTTTAAGCACTCTAACCTGCTCTGCATCATGAACTCCCGCCGCCTCCTCTGCTCCTTTGCTTTCACCAAGTGCTGCTTCCTCTCCTCCTTGCTCCAGTAACGGCCCATCTTCATCTCACTGATGGCATCGTCATCCGTGGTCATCCCACTGCGCTCCTCCTTGATCTTTATGGCCCGTTCCCTCAGCAGCCTGTCCCTCACTGGCCTCTTGGTGATGTAGCGCGTCCCGTCGCTCCTGACCTTGACCTTCCACTCCATCCTGGGCTCGCTCTGGCCCGAGGCCAAGTCCTTGCACATACTCACCAGGCTCATCTGGCTCTGTGCATATTCCACAGCGGATTTCTGCTGGATCAGCTGCATGTAGCTCTGGTAGTGCTGGGCATGGGCAGGGATGTGAGCGTGTTTATACGGAGAGTGGTGGTACGGGGACACGTAGGAGCCCGAGGGTTTCTGACCGTGAGTGGGGCTTTTGCTGCCATCGCTGCCTTTTCTCTCCTTGCTCTCCAGCTGCTTGCCAAGGTCGGGATCTTTAGCAGAGGCGTGGCATTTTCCAGCGCTGGATTCATGGCTTTCTGAGCCGGCAAACAAATTCTTTTGGGAGACATTATACGCCACTGCCCCCTCGTTACCTTGACAGTTAATGCCTTCTGCAGTTCTGCGCAGGGAATTGTCAGGGGAGATCTCCAGCGTGAGCGGAGTGCTCCGGCAGCTCTCACCGGTGTTGTAGGCACTCGAGCTGTCCTTGTCGGACTTCTCGGGCAGCTCGGTGATGTCCGAGAGCTCGTGCCTGCGGACATCAATGCTCGTGTTGTAGTTTCGGAAGCCGCTGTTGTGCAGCATCCAGGGCTCCCGGTACTGCTCCTTCAGCTGCTGCATTTTGTGGGCTCTCACGATGTTCAGGCACTCCAGCTCGATGTTGCGCAGCTCCTCGTTGAGCATCTCCAGCTCTCTGTCCACGCTCTCTTGGTCGCTTTTGCTCATCTCCAGGGTGCTGTTATGGTAATACAGGCTGTAGGGGCTGGCAGACTTCACCTGGCACTTCAGCTCCAGCAGCTCCCGGAACCGCTCGCACTCGTCCACGGGGATGCCGAGGAAGTCGACGTCGGTGCAGTCGGCCGAGATGAAGGACTCGTTGCTGAACTGCATGTCCCCACTTCCCAGGGTGTCATGGCTGTAGGTCAGCTTCTTCTGGCTGCCCAAAGTGTTGGAGGAGGTGGTGTGATCGTCCCCATTGTTCTCCTGCTCGGAGCTCTCGTCGTTGCGAGTGCTGTCGTCCGTGCGCCCCACGCCGCTGTCCTTCTCGTGCTGGTTGGACAAAATAGTGGCTGTGTCTGTAGTGCCTCCATCTTCCTCGTGCTTCTTCTAGCAACAGAAACAGCAGGACAGAAAGAAAAATTATTGCAAGCACATGACGTATTTCAAGGTGTTTATTTTTAAATAGTTCTCTTAATCTGTCACTTCTTACACTTTCTGCCTCTTATATGGAAGGAGTATTATTAAGAACTCAGAGAAAAGGTGACCAAACCCACAGCCTGCTGTGGGTGTCCTTTTCAGAAGAACCTGAGGTCTGAGTTTCACCTATGCAGCAACAGTGGTAGAAGTCACATTTTTAAAATGTTTCTTCTCTCACTCAGGTGCACAACAATATCCAGTTCTCCTGCAGTGCCAAAGTGAGAGCATGTCTCCTCACAATGTGGGGATGCCACAGAGGATGTAGAGTTCTAGAAAACTTTAGAAAAAAAATCTAGGCAAAAACTGAGAAATTGCTTTAATCATAGCAGAATGACGGAGAATATAAGCCTGTATGGTGGCCCTGCATAAAATTTGTAACGTAAAAATGTCTTCTTTGCCTTTCTCCCCTTATATAGATCTTACTTCAGTCATTTGCCTGAGTTCTCTAATTGAGTTTCCAGGTTTCGGAAGGCTGTTTCCAGTCTGTGCATGCACATCAAATAGGAGATTCTGTAAGACAGCTCTCTGCCTGCTCTATCCACCCCGTACTTCCCTCAGTGACTACAGTGACAGGGGATTTCCAAGAATTGTGATCATGTTGTGGTAAGGGGCAAAGCACAGAAGGTACTATTTTAAAACATTTTGGTCCCCAAGATGAAGTTGTGGACAGTCATGTAATATCTTGGTTTTACAGAAAGTCCTTTTGGCTTGATCTTAGTGTCACTTGAGACACCAAGTGTATTCAGCCAAGTTCAATACTGGAATATTGAGTGCAGTGGGAAGTTTGACAGCCCTGCACACCAGAAGGGCAGTACCTGCTGAAGCATGCTGGCAGTAAATTGCATTGCCTGGTGGTGCTGTTCCTCTAACATGTCCATGTGCAAGTCATCCAGAAAATCGTTTCTGTCATCATCCATCCATCCTTCATCCAGCTGTGTGAAAAGGGACGGAAAAAACAAACCAATCGTTGTCAAAAGAATGAAGACTGACATAAATTACGGTTTTTCTTTGTGGACAGTGGTTGGGAAATCTCAGGAGATTCCTTCCTGTGACAGTGCTGCCGTGTCCTGGGAAGGAGCCTGTCCTTGTGCTAAGTGTGGGTATTGACTGTGCTACCTCCTCCCACAGCTGCCTCCATCTCCAACAGCAGGGTTTTATATTCAACAGCCCTTTACATATCAACAGCCTTTTGATCTGAGGAAATACTTCTAAGAGTTGGGGCAGTCTTGGTTCGTGCACAACTTGATTAGGATGTATAAAAATACTCCAGAGCCCAAAGCTTGAACACATCTCTTGTGAGGCAGCATCAAATGCCAGAAGGAAAATCTGGCTGGGGTCTGTAGGGCATTTTTACTCCCGTTCCCAATTATCCCCACGGGAAAGATCAGAAATATCCAGGCTAAGAAGACAGTGGTGATCCTGACCCTGTGTCTCCAGGTGCACTGGTAAGGGCTGCTCTCCCAGCACCAGGAGCAGAGACAGATCAAACAATGGTGCTCCCGGCTGTTTGTTCAACAACTTTGTTGTGCTAATCCCTGCTCTACAAAGGGATCTGGTTCAACCTTTTATTGCAGCTGAGGAGGCTTCTTGACAGTATTCAAGTACTTTAAGAGACAGTATATGAAGTGCTAAATAATAGGTGTTTTAATGAATGAATAATCAATAGCTATAGGAATTAGAGTTCAGCATGTTCTTCACAACTGTGGCTCAAAACCATTCATAATACCTTGCACTGATGTTTGTAATAGCACTGCAGCACACACAAATCACCAAATGTCTTAGAAATTGAACTTTAATATAAAATATGTATGTAAGTACCACGACTGCTGAATTCCATTATTTTAGACCATATATACATGTGCAGTCAAACTGTATAATATGGTTTTAGGTAGATGGTAGATTTAGGCAGGTTAAACAATTTGAAAGAACTTCTTTCTATAAAACAGCAACTGTTTTAACTAAGATTCATGTGAGGGTTTTTTGTTGCTACTGTACCTGAATTTCTGGTCTTGCCACAAGTAAGGAGATATTCTTGCTCTCCTCACTGGAGAGAAGTGCCACAGCTTCCTCTCGGTTCTGCACCTCGATGCCATTGATCTTGGAAGAGAAAACAACACCGTGAAGCGTTTTCATGGGGACACCTGGATGCTGCTGTGCCGAGCTCCATGGAAATGCATGGCTGGGTGGATCCGTGCGCACACCCCCAGCCTTGTGCAGACAAGTGCTGGGCAAGCGTGGTGGTTTGGACACGAGATGCTGTTCCAGCCCCCTGCATGGCACGTGCAGAGCCTTGTTACGAGGGCAGGAAGTGGAATTCTGGGGTTTAGGGTGCTCGGAGCACTTCCCACACGTACCTGGATAATGCGGTCCCCTTCTCGGAGCCGCCCATCTTTCGCAGCGATGCTGTTGGGATCAATCTGCAAATTAAGAGAACTCTGAGTGCTCTGCAGGTTTGGGAGCTCAGTATTTACTTCCCCTTATTTCCTGAGTGGTGCATTTTAATGGAAGGTTTTACATTTAGTTACTAGTTTCTTTCCCTAAACTGGTGCAAATAATTTGAAATGGATCTGCGTGGTAAAAAAAAAATGGTAATGTCTAAAATGCTTCTTTTTTCATGGAAAGGGACAAAGAGAGACAAATGGGCCCCAGATGTTTGCAAATGAAAATGTGTGGGGTTTTTTTATAATTTATATTGTTCCAGGAATAATCAAGAACAAAAATTAAAAGGGGAATATATGAAAATACTCTGAAGGCCTCATTTGAAATAGAACATTGTTAATATAATGAAATTTGACTTCAGTGGGAGCAGGACTGCACTCAGTTTGGAGAAAAGGAAAATAATTAGATTTCTTCCAATTACTGCATTTTGGCTGTTTATCCAACATGGTAAAAACAGAGGATGAATGTCTTAACTGCCCAACAATGCAGCTGGAAAGATAAATGGTATCTTATGGAAAGCAGCTCAATCTTACCTCACTCACATAAATACCCATGTCATCTTCATCATCTGTTCTGTAACAGACAGTGAGGCCAAGCTTGTCCTGGCTGTTCACTCTATGTAAATCCACTTCCTGAGGTTAAAAAAAAAAAAGGAAAATACATTGCCAGTGAGACACAGGTGACTGATGGAAGCAATTTTTCAAAAGCAATGAAAATATTTTGCTTAAATGATATAGTGGATGTCTTTTCATTTCACTTGTAGACGAGGTTAACTTACTGAGCAAAACGTGATTATATGCAGACAATCAATACCTGGGACATTTTTGACCCTTCAATCAATATGAAGTCATTTTGAAAATAGACCTTTTATTGATCTTAAGGAAGAAAAATTACCTAAATTTCATGTAGTGGTAAGACTTCAAAGGCTAAAATACTTATAAAGTATGATTTCAATATTTGTCACAGCTGATACATATTTCCTAATAAGCAGGGAAATTCTCTGGCTTTTCAGAAAAAACTATAATACTCTATTACTTTAAACTGTATAATTTTCATGAAGTCATCTAATAAATTTCTCAAAAGGGTGACTGAAGATCAATATATTGTCAGCAAAGCATTTGGTATTGGCAATAGAAATATAATAAGCACTTCAATATCTTGCAAGTGCTTGGCTTCAGCAGGTCATGGTGGTCTTGTTCATGTTGGAGACATCTAACCCATCTTAAAAATGGATGTTCTTCCTCTATGCTTTTTTTTCACAAGGAATTCCCGAGGGTTAATTTTTTTTTTTCCCCTGTGTTTGCTGCTGCTGTGTGACACTGGTGGTGGGAAGGATTATAAAATCCATGGAGATAACCCTGTGGGATGTTCCTGACTGGTGAGCAGTGACCGTCCCTGTAGCACCTTTCAGTCCTGCCTTCTTTCTTCTGAGGGATATCCCGGGGGTTTAACGTGTTTAACCAACTTATTGTGACTGCTGTGCTGGTCCTGAGGATGCTGCCGTGGGGAGGAAGGATTTTGCTGCACAGACAGAGGTGTGAGAGCACCTGCAGCTGTGTTTTTATTTCCTCAGGTGAGGGGAGTGAGTGAGGCTTGGCAAGGTCCTGCTCCTCCTCAGGCCAGGCAGGATGGGCTCTGTTGTGAAGGGAAAAGTGGGACCAGGCAAAGGGACACAGTGGGATCCGAGGGCTGTCCCATCCCTAGGGCAGACCCTGCACTGTGTGCTTGTGCTTGGACCCGTCATTCCAGGGGAAACGTCCTGATAACACAGCTCCTTATTTCTGACATCTCTGTTGCTGTGCCATTTGGAAGGGGCAAGACAATAAAACAAGCTGATATGAATAATTTATTGGTGCATCTAGATGACAGCTGCCAAGATCAGCAATCTCATGTTATTTACTTGTCAACATGTGTAATTTCTTTTTTTTTCCCCCCTAAAGAAGCGTAGCTGTAAATGTCAGTGACATTTCAGCTGGTATTTAAGTGGTTTCAATCAATAGTATCCATGGTGAACTGCTGTGCTTTTCCCCCCCTCTTTTGTTACTTAAAGGTTTGAACACAATGCTTTAATAGCAGGGTTTTCTTCAGATTTCTAAAGCTTTGGAGCTTTCTAGAGAGGAGATGGAGATTCTTCAGAAGAAAGGTGAGACGAAGCAGATTAATTCTGATCTCAGCTGATCCTCGAGAATGGCACTGCAGTCAATGGGTTTATCCTGCATTTAACCATGGAGTGAACTGGGGCTGAGGTGGGAATTTGTAGATTGAGCCTCATCCAGGCCTAGAACGATTCCCATATTCCCTGCATACTTTAACAAAAAGTTTCATTATCTTCAGGAATGTTTTTATATACTTTATTGCTTTGAAAACGTGGCAAGAAATTTGTGCTGTGGCTCGTTCTACCGCTTGCCATACAGGCAATGAAAAAATATATATAACGTTAAAAAAAACCCACAAAACCGAACAGAAATATATGGTGACTTTGGCCATTGCTTAAATAGATCCTGTGTAACTACAAACACTTGGAGTGGAAGGAAAGGAGGGAGCAAGCTCTTATTTTCATTCTTAGTTGCCACATGTTTTGAGTAACAATAGGTATTTTTCCAACAGTGTAGGATTATAAAGGTATCATAATTAAAAATAAAGTAGGAGTTTAGATTTAAATTGTGCCATCTGAGACGTCACCTGTGATATACTGGAAGGTAATAAATCACCTGGTAAATTAAATAATATATATTTTGAAAGGAAAAGAGCTATTTGTTGTTTAAAAACATACTCAGAAAGAAAGCAGCAAAAAAAGCTAGAGAAAAAAAAAATTATAGAGCAGATGTTTAGAAGCTGAATTTTTATGAGTAGTTAGTTGACAGACTTACTCTTGGGTACAATCCCTCTAGTCCTTGGTAGGAAGAGAGAAGTGGATTTGATGCTACCCAAATATGATAATTTTATGAACTTAAACATAGGAACAGCTGCTTTCTATGGGTCTTTGCATCACTGAAGTTTTAATATTACCATAAAGGTTTGAAATATTTCAGAGATAAAAGTGTGCAATTCCAGTTGGAGTTGCAGAATCAACACCAGAGTCTTCAAAGCAAAGGTTATTTTCCATATTCAGAGGCAAGTCTGTGTAATGCAGAGATACATGAAAGGGGAAAATAGAAAAGTGGCACCTGCAAGTACAGGTATTATGGCAGCTTGAGTAATTGTACCAGGAATTAATTAAACAGAGGAAAATTAATATGGGCCTGGAGAACTTTAAAGGTGTAAGTTCCCCTGTTTGCAATGCCACAGGACTTGCCATTCCTTACGGTTGTGTCTCAGGGGCTGCGTTCCTGGGCAGGGGAAGGGGCACACTGAGGTTATTCCACACCTGCTCTGGATCCACAGAAAGCAGCTGGCAGGCAGAGGTGCTATCCACGAGGTGCGGGAATGTTGAGGCTGGGTTAATATGATAAATGTAAAAATTCCATCTGTGAGAATTTTTTATACTCACAGATAATTCAAATCTGCTTCTTCAGATCAGGTAAAAGTGACATTTTGAGAGATGTTCAAAGGAGGATTTGGATGCTCTTTCAAAATAGTCTGTGCAAGAGAAGTGTCTGAAAGATTATTGGCTCCTCATCAAATGCAGAGCCAAGGAGGGCTCACAGAGCTGGTTGCTGAAATCCATCTGGCATTTGCAGCAAGACAAGAAGAAATGAACATGCCCTGTGACATTATACCTGCAACCACTCATCATAATGAATTAGGAGCAAGTGATAATAGTAAATTAACCTCTATAAGCTCAGAAGATCCTTCATTTGCAGAGGATTATTGAATTATTGTACTGCTGATTTAGAATTATGGCCTGTCTGCAAATTTATAAAAATCAGAGTCCTTTCTCTAACAAGACAGAAATGAGCAGTAGAGATGTGAAATGACAGCGATGGGTAAAAATAGTTCAGTCACTCAGAAAGCCTCATCCACAGCTTGCATGAGAAGTGCTCTGTCCTTCTCCCTCTCTCTGTAAGATGTGGTGGGTTTTTTTCCTGTGCTGACCTCTGCCATCCCTGACCAGCAGGGCCCCCTTTTTTGCTGTTCCATTAATAGGTTTCACGCAGGAAAGAAAGTCAGGGAAATAAAGAACTATTTCCTTTTATACTGCACAAGGCCCTCTCGCTACTTTTTGGCAACTGACCCTGCTACAGCAGGAGGAAAAATCTTGCTCGTGCTTTCTTGGCTTTAGAAAGTAATCTTTACATTGGTATTTTCATATCAATGCGGGTTTAATACAGGTAAATGGAAAAAAATCCTACCTCTTCGCTTTTCAATGGAGAAAATACTAGAAATCAGATTTTCTTTCCAAAATTCTTTGCCCTAGAGAAGCAGAAATCTACCTGGAGGTTTCTGTGGCAGCCCAGCTCTGTGATGGGAATTCTCTGTCAGACCATAGAGGCTGGACCAGCATTAGTCAGCAGTGGTGCTGGGGAAGGCTGAAGAAAAGTGTTTCCTAAAGAAAAGAGGTTTGGGATGCCTCACTAAGACAACTTGGAGGATGCCCAGGCTCTCTGCCAAGCAGATGGGCAGTGGTCCACGATTCAGACCTTTCTCACACAGCATGAGGTGTTGAGGCCAGGCTGAAACCCTCCACAGAGCCGAGGGAGAACAACCTTTCATTGCTGGCTTGTGAGCCAGATGAAATGCTTTACCACTTTTGCATTTGTTCCAAACAAAGAACATACAAATATTTGTGTTAGAAAGTACAGCTGTGAAGCTGTTCAAACCTTTACATATTCAATCACTGCCTGAAGCAGGCCTGCTCGGGCTGCAGCTCTTTGTATTCAGAGACACAGCAATGCCTTGAGAAGCTCCTGATCAGTGCAGCTCCCTGCAGAGCTGGAGTTTTCATGGAGAAGAAATATATTCACATAAAAGATGCTTTGAAATGCTTTGCAAACCAGGATGGAATAAAAATTGTAGAGTGCCTGTGATGGAGCCTTCCAATTCCCATGTTCAGAGTTGCCTCTTGCCTCCTTTGCAAACAGATTATTGGAGAAGTAAAACAAAAGTTTCAGCCAAAGTAGCAAAGTACAGCCAAGGGGAGAGCTTGAAACCCTGGTACTCAACTTTTATTCATGGTTTCCTAAAAGCAGTGGAGGATTAATTCCAGATTTTGAAGCACGGATTTTGGTGCTCAGTGTGTTCATCTTTTGCTGATCAGCTGCTGTGGTTTCGTGCTGGGAACACTGGGAGCTGTGCACTGGGTGGGCAAAAAGCTCTTTGAACGAATTTGGTGTCCTCCTTCAGTCTTTTGACATGAATGCTTCATTTCTGTCCAAGACTGAGTGAGAGTATCAGAGGGAAATTTCTCAGCAGTAGCAAACATTTAATGTAATTTTCATCTCCAAGCTTCACTGACTCTCAACTAACCATTCAGTTGAGTTCAGTTCTTTTCTTGGAAAGAAAGACCTACATACAAGTTGCATATTGGGAAGGGTGAAGACAGAAAGTCAAATGGGAGGGAACAGGCCCCTTTTTGATGTAGAATGTTCTCCTTTGTAATGTGAGAAAGTTCCAGGAGAGAGCCCTCGCTTGGGCTGTGTCTGACAGTTGGACAGGCTTGTTTGAATAAACATATTAATGCATAACACTGCTGGGGAATCCTGGAGTGACATTATTCTTCCTTTATGAGCCTGAAATGACTTCTAGCTGGGCCTCTGTGAAGAATGAATGTCCTTTTAATTTATAATAAAATAGGAGTTCACGATTTAGTTCCTCTTTACTCGTGGCATGTAAACTTCAAAAGAAAAGAAATGGTATTTATTTATTTTTGTAGTAGAGAATATATGGCAGTTACCTCTGAGTCATCAATTCGAAGACAAATGTTGAGAGATAAAACCAGGAATACAATTTTGGCACCTCAGCAATACTGCCAGCATAAATTCCTTCCTATGGATATTTACATTGGAGGTTTGTTGCGAACTTGGCTATTTCACCTTTTTTGTCTTGTTTACTTGTTACAAATCACTAACCAGTCAGTTATAGACCATAAAAGTTTAGATGAGGCGCTTCTGATTTAAATTCAAAGCACATTTTATAGACATAGAAACCCAGAAGGCTGACTTGATGGCTTTCTTACTTTCGACATTCCTGCTGCAGTCAATGAAACAGTGCCTTTGTGGTCTTTTAAAACATATCTATCAAAAGGCAAACAAAAAAGCAACCAGCCAGTTGAGTCCCTGTTAGCACTTTGACCTTACCATTGATCATAGTCTTTACAATTTGAACAGGAATCTTTAGTGGTTTTTAAGAAATACTATTAGGCTACAGCGACTTTCCTAATGTTCATCTGCCTGTGTTACTGAGCTGATCACCTTTTGCCATCAAGTACTATATCAATGTCAGAATTATTAATGTTGTGGTTTAAGGCATATTAAGGTTTGGCTACTGGAGTCCGTGTGTTTAAACTGTTTTCAGCTCAACTGGTTGACCTTCTAATGGAAGCATTATAATTTATCCACAATATTAGATTTCCTAAAAAGTAGATTTTGGAAAGATAGTGGTAGAAAATGCCGATTTGTTCTACATTTTCCTTTGAGACTGAAATCTATATTGTATTTGTTTTTATTTAAGAGAAGAAAAAAGGCCCTTGTTTGAAAAGTAAGGCCTTGAAGTCTGCTAAGTAGCATTTGTTTTACTGGCACTTTGATTTTATCCTGCCTTTGATTTACGTGTGTATACAGAGATGAATTGCTACCAGATCCGCAGAATTTGAGAACAGCTTGCAAACTTTTTATGGGGTTTTAGTCCTTGATCCTGCAAACACTTTTATAGAAGGAAACAACCCCATGCTCACAGAACGACTGAACTCTGCTCCCACTGAAGCTGTTGATAAATCTACCACTGATTTAAGCAGAGCTTCAGGCAGGTCAGTGCTGCTTGCTTTGGCAAATAGGTGTTAGCAGGATCAGGATCTAAGAAATCAGAAGTGTAAGCCAGCTAAGGGTATAAAATATTCTTGGATGGATCAGCTGGGTCAGACATTGCTGGCAGTATTTGGGACTATTAGGATACTTTGCTACTATTTATTACAAATAATTAAAAACACTTCACTGGGTCAGTACTGCTTAAGTATCTTGCAGAACCTCACAATTTATGTGCTGCACTTTGAATGCTTGGGAGCAGGTTATTAGAATTAGGAATGAGAAAACTGAAGATGAACTTCTGACAGGATATATAAGCACTAAAACCAAAAGTGATTTTTAAAGATTTGGCAGGGAAATGGGACTTGCATACCTTCATGACAGGTTCAACTTTTATTATCTGTAATTTCATATGTATACATATGTCACTTAAGTAAGGAAAAAAGGGAGGAACAGCTCAGTATAGTGGCAAATCTATCCTGGCCTTGTCTTGTAAACTTAACGTACTTCTAAATTGTATGATCAAGAACATCTGTTTCTCAGCCAGGGAATATTTAAGGGAAACTCACACATTTTTACTGTGGTTATGTGGAACAGGTCCTCCCACTCAGCAAAGCCTTCCAGATTTTCAGAAAGCCTAAATCAGCACACTTACACAGAATCTAATTAAAGGAATCAATGATTTCATTATTTATGTTAATTTGTTAGCTGAAGATCATCAGTGCCTGGCTCACAGTTCAGAGGACTGATAAAGGTATCAGCAACTAGTGAACAATGTTATCACAAATATCTGCTTTGAAAAGTCTTTTCACTGTATACAATTCAAAGACCTCGAGGTGCACATGGAAATGAAACAGTTACTCAGATTAAGTACCTCTAATTCCAACTCATCCCGGTCCATTTCTTGATGAATCCCTCCCATGTAGTCATTTGGGTCATAGTATTCATGCACGGATGGATGGCTGGAAAAAAAAAAGGTATTTTTTAGGGCAGCACTCAGGACTTTAGTGGGACCTGTTAATGCATTCCAAGCTTGTAGGGAGATGATGGACTAACCCCCACACTGAGGAGCTGCATGTGGTTAATTCTATAAGCTACACCACTTACCCCAGTAAGTGTTTTAAATGAAAATTCCATGTATTTGTAGGAGGACAGCCTGCTGCTTTTTACTGCTTGAGGTCTCCCACACTTCCACTGCCTATACTTTTGGAAGTTGTAAGCAGAGCAATGCTCTTGTGATCACTGTTTTCTGTGCTGGGTAGTTTTATCTGCGGTGAAAGTAAACTCCCTTTAATTCTCTGTTAACTAGATGCATGTCTGAGGCTATTTATGTAACAGCATCTGCTAATTGGCTAAAATAGTCAAGTTGTTAGAGGCAGGCGAGATTAATCTGAATGGAATTGGGAGAAGTGAGAGGAAACTAGGAAAAAATGACTCTGCTTTCACATGCTGGCTGACAGCACATCCAGAGAGCTGAGTGTGGGCCATGGCATGAGAAGGGCTGTGAGGGAACACCAACACCTCCAGCTCAGAGGAAGGGCACTGGTGATCCAGCAGCTGGGATCTATCTAATGAGTAAGGAACAATATGAAGTTGACAGGGCTGAGCTGGAATAATGCAGGCATGTTGCAACCTAAATCACAGAATGATAGAATCATGGAATAGTTCAGGGTGGAAGGCACCTTAATCTCATTCCACCCCTGCCATGGGCAGAGACACCTTCTACTATCCTAGGTTACTCCAACCTGCTTTGGACACTTCCAGGGATGCGGCAGCCACAGCTTCTCTGGGCAACCTGTGCCAGGGCCTCCCCACCCTCACTGGGAAGGATTTCTTCCTAAATGATTCATTAGGAATTAATCTTTGCTGTTTTCTTAATGTAACCGGTTTTGCAGTTGGCAAGTCAGAGGTACTGAAAGCCCCTCCTGCAGATGAGGTTGGGAGTGTGCAGTGTCAAGGCTCTAGGAATAATCATGTCCTCTCCACAGGCTCCAAGCCCTGCTGTTTGCTCACTGCAAGCTCAAAGCTACGGCCTTTTGTCAAGTATTTCCACTAAATCGTGCTGCTGTGCTTGAATTTTCAATGGGCTGGGAATAGGTGGCCGTGCTGGAATATCTGCTGGAACCATCCTTCAAGCATCAGCCGGGAGAGCCATGAGAGGAACAGACACTGCACGCAGAACGGTCCTGGCTCAGTGTGTGAAAGCCAATGTGCTGTGAAAGTCGCTCAGGAGCAGGGCAGGATCAGTGCCTGCTTGTAACCAAACCCTCTTTGCCAGGAGTGCTGGCAGGGATGTCTGGAGAGCTGCACTGGGGGGGTGTGCACACCAGTCCTGCCCCTCACCGTGTGCACATCACCTCAAAACCAGGAATTGCTGTGGCTTGACCAGATCAGTCTCTCACACACAGCAACTGAGAGGGTCAGAATCCTTTCTGTTCCCTGTTCCCTGTGGAGATGCGTGGCAGGATGACAGGCAATCTGCAGGGGCTCCTTGGGGAGCTGTTTTCCTCTCGAACAGCATGTGAGGGCGGGGGGTGTGTGCGCCAGGAGATAATTGTCATTTGTATTTGTAAGTACAAAAGCATCAAATTACCATTAACAATAATTAAAATTTGATTCTAAAACATCCATGACAACACTGGTAAGTAATTTTAGTCCTAGAAAATAACTTATTCGAGTAACAGCGCTGCAGGGTTATAATAAAGTAATTAATACACTGGAACAGAATGTAGCAGCTCTTAGCATTACACAATTTATGGCAGCCATAAAAAATAAAGTTAAAACATAAGCAACCCAAAGAGGCAGTGAGAGGAATTACAAAATGCAATAACTTTATCCATCAAACGCCAGCAAAAAAAATGAGCTTTATGAGGCCATGTCGTGACTCAGTGGCATTAGTCATGTGAGTAATGTCTTGCTAATGTGTAGGAAAAATGAAAATGCTGTGAGTTATGGCTCAGCGGTGGATGAATCCTGGCTACTCCTGGGAGTACATGTTTACCAGCAAGCGAAGGTGAGGCTGCGAACCGCCTGTAACGCGCCGCGTTACGGAACACAAGGATTTCTGAGGCTCAAAGGAGCATTGCTTACTCTTCAGGCAGGAGGTAGGGGTCCAGCCCGGGGACGGGCGGGGTGGGCGAGCCCATCTTGCTGAGGGCCATGATGTGCTCGAAGGTGATGTCAGTCTGGGTGCCCACATCCACCAGCTGCGGCTCGTGGGCCGGGGCGAAGGCCTTGGCGCGCGGGGCCCTCCTCAGCACCTGCACCACGATGGGCTCCTTGGCTGTTTTGAACGCTTCCACTGCCTGCTCGTGGGTGGCTTTGGATAAATCCTTCCCATTGACCTGCGGGGAGAAAGCAGCAAAGCCATCAGGGACCCATCTCAGCTTCCAGCCATCCCAAGGTACGGGCAGCCAGTGCCAGGAACGAGCCCTGCAATCTTGCGCATCTCTCATTTTCCCCTCTCGCTACAGCAACTTCACAAATCCTCTGCTCTGCTTTTTATTTTGGTAAGATTTTACTGGGCTCTCTCTTTGAGGTGAAGTACAAACCAGCATCCCATTTGTTTCTTGCAGATTAGAAATCTCTCAGCCCTTGCTCAACCACAACAAGTTATTGATTCTCCCATAGTTTTTCTAGTTTTCATTTGCTTTTTTAGACTCTTCACCTTTTTGCTGAACAAAACTGAAGCTACAAAACTATGTGTTTGTGTCTGATAAACAATTTTTCAGATGAAACATGATGGTGGTACTCAGTCACTGCAATAAAAAACTCCATTTTAGAGTAGCGGACAGAAATAACACTAGACAGGCCAGGCCATGGAACCGGGGGGCTAAGAAGAGAATTCACACACCGCACTAAGTACACACCGTAATGCCGTGTTTAGTCACATTAAAATAAGTGGGGCACCTGAATGAGAACATTACTCAGCACACTAACTGAATTTAGCCCGTGCTTAACATATTGCTCAGGGCAAAAAGCTGCCTGACATAAAGAGGGTTAAGTTGAGTGCAGAACAGATTGAAAAGGCTAAATTCCTGCTGAATTACCTTGTGCATATAACACTTTTTACGCTGTCATCTTGGGTTTACCTTAGAGAGGTGATGACACCAGGATTTTTGTGAAGCCAGCTGAGATGGAACGTGTTAGAGTGATATTTACATTTTACACAAACACTTGCACTGCACACGACTGCTCCCAGTAATGCACAGCGTGTAAAGTTTGGCCTGGTCAAATTAAGTATCATTAACTCGCCCAATTGAGCAGATTACTTTAAAACAGTTTGTACAGCTGTAAAATTAGGTTCAGCGTAATGTTTTCTCTGGAAAAAGGAAATGCGGATTATGGTTTGAGTTTTATTATTTGCTGCAAATTAAATGTTGCACATTTTACTGTGTGCATCCTATTTTTTTTCTTTTGGTACAACTAAACCCAACAAGCAATCAAAATAAAATAATCTAACTTGCAGCATGTAGTGTTTTTCAGAAATGTTCTCAGAATAACTCTTGAGCAGGAAACTATTTATGTGAGATCCTTTCTCCATCTTTGTAGTAAAACCTGGTAAAATCCTGCAAAGGACAAATTTCCAGTTCATTCCCAAATGCTGTAATGAACCTGGATCACAGACAGTTTAGTGCAGGCCTGCATTTTAATTTAGGTTCCTTAGGACACTTTTATTTCTGCAAATCCATGGACTGGCATCCTCTCTGTGCTCTCCTATGCAATTGTTACAGAAATAATCATAACTTCAAGGACAGTTTGATGTCATGCAGGGAACAGGTGGTAGCTGGACTGTGTCATAAATTGTTACTACAGGAATTATTTCCAAGTAGTTTCCTGACTGCGTTGTCTGCAAGCTGATAATGCCATGAAAAAGAGAAGGTGCTGCACAGCCAGGAAGAAGGACATGGGACCAGATTTTAGAACTGGGGTGATGAGCCAGCTAAATTTTAATCTAAAACCTCTCCTGCTGTAGAGGGACCTTCGGTAGAAAAGGTTTGTGACTTTCTGGCATTCAGCTTTCAGTTGGTAGATTGATACCAAGCAGAACTATATTGATCCAAGCAGAACTATATTTGATGTCTATACAATTTTAAGCCATGGGTTTGATAAGATGGCAATGATCATAGTGAAATGAAAGCTCAAGTCACTGTACTGCTGTTATTATGGCTTTCTTAACTCACTTCAAAGATATGGTTGGGGATTTTGTCTTTAAAAGTTAATATTTCTATGAACTGTGGCAGCACCCACATCATATTAGGCAAACAATTCTCTGGACAGTAGCTGTTCCCATGATGAATGGTTTTGGGGTCAGCTCTGGATCTCTTACAAGAGACTGATTCCTAAACCCCAACTGAGTGGAATCCTTTTAGCTCTGCAGGTTCCTGTTCTGATCAGCAGCCTTGGCCACTGTGCTGGATGCTGATCTGTGAGACGTGGTCAGAACTGCAGTAAAAAATGATGAAAGAATATGCAGTGATGCAAAAATATGCTTTAAAGTGATTTATTGCAGGGAATTACATTTCTGAATCTGGTTCCTAAAACACCAGTATTAACTGCTATAATAGGGGGTAAATAATGAGCAGTGAATGGTTTGTAATTACTTTTTTTTTTTTTAAGTATTTCCCATCTCAGCACACCAATAATATAATTTCCCATTAAAGAGAAGTGAGGATGGAAGTGCTAAATATTTGGATAATAAAAAGCAGTAATTCCCAAGTCTGCTTATGCATAACAGAGATAAATTGCTTTTTGGTCTAGAAAAAGTAGCAGGTATTGGTATTTTATTTTTAGTAGCACAAAAATGATGCAGAAGAGAAATATCCTGAGATGATCTCAATGGCCTGATTTCTGGTGTCTGTGCAGAGTCAGTACTTGTGGCTAATCCTGAGCCTAGCAAAGAGGTGATACTAACATGGTTAGTTTCTATCTGGAAAGTTTGTCACAATTGACAAATAATTATTCCCGGTGCTTAAAAGCCAATAAACACATAATAAATAAATAAATCTGTACAGCTTTGCTTTGTTTAAAAAAAGGGGGGGGGCCTTAATATTCATAGACTTTATTCCTAATGCTGCTGAATTGTGCTCAGCATTTTTTTTTCCTTATGAGTAGTTACATCTGAAATAACACAGGAAAAAAAAAATCCACGCACATGAACACTTGAGAAGACTGCCAAAAATGACAAATATGCATAATTTCTTAGGAACACGCCATGTGACAGAGACAATGGGATCTTTCATGGCACAAAAGACGGATAAATTAACTTGTCTGAAAGGGTGAAATGCTTAGCTTTTGGACCTTCTTAGCATTGGAAATATACTGAATATGGAGAAAGCTGTAGATAAAGTGCAGTGACTGGAGTTAAACTGAGCTGAACGGACTTGGATGACACTTGTGGTGCAGCCAGATAGTGGGTCCCTGCATGAGGCAGGGACACAAATACTCTGAATTAAGACCAGACAGTAAATAAGGAAGGCATGCTTGAATTTTATTGTATTTTTTAATAGAAGCTGTGCAATGATTATGAAACTATAGCATTTATAGTATTTTATTTTATAGTTTGTACTCTATGTTACGTTCTTCTGCACTGAAGTAGGCTGGAGAGAGGACCCCATCTAAAATCTGCATTGTAGAGGCAGCAAGAAATCTGTGGATAAAAATGGCCTAATCCTCTCTGGGAGGTCTGTGTTCCCTGGAAGTTTCAATACTTGGAATGAAAATAAAATAGCCACTTGAGCTTGATTTGATGCTCACTGGAGTCAAGGGGTGTTTTGCTTTTGCAATGCCTCAGTTCAGGCTCTGACTGAGAGAGGACATTAACAGCAAAGCAAGAAGTTATGAAGCTGAGTGTGCCATCAGCATTCCATGGCCAAACTGAGATAATGGAAAGGAAAATGCTGCCATGGTCAATTAAGGTAGAAGTGATGTATATTTGTAATTGAGAAAAAGAGAGATGATGCCCAAAGGCAGAACAGGGGAGTCCATGGCACAAATCCAAATGGGTGATCTCAGCAAACAAATAGACGGAAAGGATGTCTTAAACTCTCATTTTGATCAGGGAGCTCTCATTAATTCCAATTTCCAAGAAGTAAATGGTCAGAAAAATAAGCAGGAATTAATGAAAAGAAGGAAAGAAAAAACCCCAACAAGACGAGCCCCATTTTGGGCTTATCTGGCCCCAAATGGAAGCAACAGAACTTCACTGAGGAACCCTAAACATCAGGTGGAATTGCTGAGGAACATCCCCAAATTAGGAGGTGTGAGTGCAACAAATACAATGTGAGTATAGTATGAGATCAAACTCCTAAGAGCCATGAAAAAGGCTGGTAAAGTTTGAGTGCTACTTTGGAGATAAGAGGGTAAAAAGAGGCAGTAGGACCTTGGGTGGTGTAGTGTTGGTAAGACCCAAGTGCCTTCCTGAGTCTATTCTCAAATCTATCTCAACTGGTAGCTACACATTAAGCAGAAAGAACAAATAAACCAGTGATGATTTATGATCAGTGATGTTCTCAACAAGGAGAAAAGCTGAAAAAAAAAAAAACCCCAAACAGGAAAACCCCTCATTTCTCTTTAGGCTCGTGAAGAATTTGCTCTGCCTCACTAGGACATGGCTTTCCATACAATTTTCCAGTGCTGTGAGTGTGTAAGGTATTGGATATACAATGGCTTCTCTCTGTTGGAGCTGTGCAAGGCATTTGGCATCCTTCCTGCTGAAATCCCCTTCCTCTATTAATTCTGGATATGTCACAGTGAAATACCTTTTGCAAGGACAGATTTTCTCACGTTTTTATACTTTATATGGGTGCTTTTACTTTAACGATTATTCTACTGAGAGGTTTGGGATCCTCCAGAGATTCCTGAGCCAAGTGCCACTGTTTAGATGCTAATTTCCTGAGGTCGGAATTGGCACAAGGTCAGAAGCTGGAGCCTTCAGGCCTTCACACTGTGAGGACAAGGCTGGACCTTCTGTGCAAGGCAATGGGAGTTTGCAGCCAAGGCTAGGAGGACAGAATTGTTCTCAGTTACTTTAAAACACATTCTTATTTTTGTCTGAGGTGTGAGGCAGGATAGTACACGGCTGTGCTATTACATAAATGTCATTTTATCAATAGCTGCTGTTTAATTATTGAGCAAGATATGTGATTTACATGTTTTATTTCCCTGGGTGGGAAGAGAAGACTAATTAATTACCACTTTTTAATGGCAGACATAAATTAGAGGCTTTCAGGTATATCAAAATACGTCACTTGTTTACAAATGGACAAAATTTCTCCTGGTTGCCACCAATTCTTACTTTCTTTTCCTTCTGATACAGTGCTTATGGAAACCCCAGTAGTGGTGGTTTCTCTTTTGCTCTGAGGGCAGAATTAACACACCTGGGTTCCTTACAGGAGAAGGATGTCCCTGGAGCTGGTTCCCAGTTTCCCACCTGCAGCCACAGCAGGAGCACAAACAGGAGCCCCTGGGAGCCCAGAGGGGGGACACTGGGACAGGGCTGTCCTAGGACAAGGCTGGCAGGAGGGAAGTGGGAGGATGCTCAGGGAATGGATGAGTTCACCACTCAGGCATGAGCAGACATCATCTGCAATAGCACAGATGAAGTGACTTTGGGCACTGGTGGAAGCAGTTACTGAAAGGTTGAGAAAGCCAGAAAATCCCTGTGCAGAACAGTTTAGTTATAATTAGTTTGCACTTTATTTTTGCTTCAATAGTGTGTAATGTTGTTTTCTGGATGTTGGGAGCACATGGCAGAAACCAGAAGGGTTTCAGTAAAAGAAAATTATTTTTTTCCATCAATTTAGACTGATTTCTGCAGGTTTAATGCCATGAATGATAAACATTTGTATGCATTGTACAGCTTCTTGGCTCTTCTATGCCTCACAAATGTCACAGAGAAAAAAAACTTTTTTGCCTAAGAATGAGTAAGCAGCTTTTCTTTGTAGAAATTCATGCAAATCCTTGGGAAGTGCACTATAAAAATGCTAGTTCTGTTAGACTACAGACGTCCCTGCTCCCTTTAAAATGCTCTTTATGGTCTGATTCACTTCTTTAGCAAGTTCTTAAGGAGTCTGCATACTAAGAAAAAGCAGCACAACTTTAAAGATTTTTATAGAAGCAAGAGCAGCAAAAAGCCTATTTTATAACCCCCCTTTTCCTCAGGAATTGGAGAAAAAAGGTTCAAAATATAGGCTAATTCTTCTTGCAGCTCCATCTAATCCCTCTTTTATTTCCCTCATATGTACAGTCTCCCTCTTTTTCAAAACCCCAGAATTATACTGTTTAGTAATAGACTGTTTCCATGTGTGTGCATTTCCCTTCTGCCTTGTGAGCCATCCATGACAAAACAGTTCAGACCAAGGAAAAATTCTTTCACTTAAGAGCACAGAATACATTTGTTCTCCAAACCGTTAACTTGCAAATGGAAAATCTTGGGAGAAAGGCCCTGGAAATAAAGGAATTTTTATTTTGCTGGTAATTAGCACATTTACGTATTACCAAGGCAGTGCCAGGACTGTCTGTAGCATACTAAGATGCTCTTGGTTGGGTTCTCAGGCTCTGCTCCTGTGGATCACAACTCAAAACAAAACCACAGGGAATTTTATCGTTTGCTTCAATGAAAACAGAGCAATGCTGAGGCTTCTGAGACTCTTGGACTTTCACTATAACTAAAGTTTATTCAGAGCCCTTTTTTTCTTAAATATGCATTAATCATGTTAAATGACTTTATATCAGGGCAGAAATGCTTTTCCTTATTTTTTTTTAAGTGATCTTTTGTGTATCTTTTCATGGCTTAATAACCCAGGTCCATCTAAAATACACCCAGAAGTTTACAGGCCTCCCCTTTTAATGCCTCTCTCTGCCATTTCTGCAGCGTGACCCAGAGGGGGCCAATCAATGGGATCTCTGAGTGAAGTACAAATGAGCCATAAATAATCATGAATTACTAATGACTGGGATTCAGCAAGTGTAATTACCCGTTTTCTCACATCCTCTGCTTTGTCCACCCCTAGTACTGCACCTCCAGTGTGGCTCCTTGGGAAATGCTCTTGCCCTTCCCACATGTGCTTTTCCCAAGAGGCAAAACCTGTGTCTATGTATTCACCTAGTACAGTAAAATACAGATTTTTATGAATTAAACCTTTTTAAAGGCTGTGTATTCTATATTTATTACGTTATTATTAAAATAACACGCAATGAGAGTGAACAGCATGAAAAAGATTAATCTGTTTAGCTGAGGGTGCAATGTTATGTGGATTCAAGCTGAATTTGAGTAGCATAAGAAACCAATTCTTGTACTGAATCAGACCAAAGGTCCCTGTAGAGCAGCACCTTTCTCCCATAGAAAAAGGGAATGGTCAAAGACTAAGATTTGGAGGGAGCTTTCCCCTGCTGTGGTCTTCCAGCACTTACACTTTGGTAAGGCAATATTTAATACCATACCTCATTTAAAATCAGGGTAGTACAAGTTTCTGTTGTACAGACCAGGGCTTCAAACAATACTGATATTTTAGCAGCAAATCAGACCACGCAAGCACACAGCAAAAGCCAGTGCTGCCTCTGGAGACCTGCTCCAAGCAAACAGACAAAAGGAATCTCATACAGATGCGAAGATGAAACACAGAACCAGGGAGTGATCTGCCTGAGGTCACACGAGAGCACAGCACAACTGAAACCCCACATCCCATCTCCCAGACAATGTGTTTGAGATCATTCTCATTCCCAGCATCCCATTTTCACACTGTTGTTCATTGTTTGTGGTTTTTAAGTCCATCTTTCCACTCCTTCCCTTCTTCCACAAACGCCTCAGTGATGCAGGACAGGGAAAGAGCAATTTTGGATGGCTCTGAAGATCACCTGTGTTAAAGAGGGTTATTGAAGCTGGTTCCTAGAAAAGATGGAAAGAACACCCAGTGCTGCTCTGTGGGAGCCCAGTGACAGATCCCAGCGGGCTTGTCAGTGAGAGGCCCTGCTGCTTTAGCAGCTTTGTCACCTTGGACCTTCCAAAAGCAGAGCTGAAGTGGGTGAAGAAAACAAACCTCAGAAGGGGTCATGTAGGCAGGAGTCCCACCACCACCTCCCTCCACCCTTCCAGTCCATGCTGCCATGGCCATGAGTTCTCATAGCTTGACATTGATAGAAACCTTCATTTTCCTTTGCTTTTGGCTAAAACTGATGGCAGTCACACAGATGCATCAGGTCAGATACAAGAGCTTCTGCTGCACTCTGAAGCACCTCTGCTGAATTTAAAAATTCTTATCAGCTGTGATCTTCCAACATATGAATAATTGCTTTCTCCAAAATGATGTTCAGTTTTCACTTTGCAGGAATGTACAGGATATTGGTTTAAAGTTGCAAAACTCACTCTTGTTGCACTTCCATTTGTAGTTTTTGATATTATTTGGGATAATTTTGATATATTAGTGCCCAGTTCCTATGCCAGTGGACAACGTGTCCAGTCACCTCCATGTCCCTACCCAGGATTATCCCTGTATGGACACAAGGAAGAAAACACAGCCATGATTCTGACCATTTGTGTTCTGGATGGAGGCATCTGGCTTTTTGCCTATGGATATTCAGTATTAATAGGAAGTTTTCCTTCAATTGTCACTGCTTGAAGTAGTGAGTATTGTAATATTTAATGTTTATATATATTTGATAGTATTTATTCTGCCCCTCTCCTGTCAAATCCCTGGCTTGCTACCAAGTTCTGGAGGGCTACTTGGATCTGCTTCCCTTTACCCACCAAATCTCTGCAAGGACCAATCCTGGTGTTCGTGTAACTGCAGAGTTGTCCTGTCCCAGTGAAAATGCAGCCTGACCTTTTGTTCCATTATTAATGAACACAACAAAACACATTTACTGAATCTGCACTTTTTCATTACTCCATATGTTTCCTTTTTTCCCAGCCCATGTCTGACATGTGACAGTAAAGCACAGAGTGACTGTCCCTGGTGCCTTCTCCCTTGTGACTTCTTGCCACCTGCTTCATAGCATTAAACAGATGTATAAGTGTAAAGCATCACAAAACTCATCCCTTCAATCATCCATCATTTAAAAAAATCCTAATAAATCCATGCTGTGGCTGAGCATTTTATCTGCCCACTGTAAAGATGAAAGGCACTGAAGATTTTACTAAGATTATGCAGCAGTGAGACATTTTGTGTGCAGAGAAGGTCAAATTATGCATTTATATCACAGGTGACCATTAGGCATTTGTTTACTTCATAGGAAACCTTGTTTATGTTCCTTTAATGGCCAAAATATTCCTCTAACTTTACAATAAAGAATATCTTCCAGAGAAATCCTAACAGAGGCATTGCATTATTCATCGTCAAGTGAAGAGGAAAATTTCAATTGCCAGTTTCTGGTAAATGTCTAATTAGGAAAGGGGACTTGTGAGCCACAGACAGGCGCCACGATCATTAAAGGGCAGTTTTCTGAAGATTATGAGTCTCCAGTCTGTCAAGCAGAGTTTTTCTACAGCTGAACTAATTCTGCAGTAGAAAACTCTGTCTAGAACAAAGCCCTTGGAATTAACATCTTGTTTAAGCAAACACATGCCTACTTTGAAGTAAGTGTGATAGGTTCACAACTGTTATTGAGGTCAAGTTTAATGGTAGTGAAGTGACAGAATCAAACTTCAGCGCTAGTCTGAATTTCAGCTGCAGCACAGGCTGCACATACAGAGCACTTGAAGCCATACACTGTATTTCAAGTAGAGCAGTTCCCTATAATTGGCACCACCACTTTGGTCTTAACATGGAAAACTACTGAAATGTAGAGCGACTAATTCTCTGGCTGCCCAATTAAATTTGAGGGTGTGAAAAGCATATGTACAGAGGCAATTATTTCTGTTTTCCAAACCTTACAGTTTTGATTAGATTTTTTTTTTTTTTTGAGCTGAATGTTTATTTTGGCAAGCTTCACTTTGTCCCTGCTTTAGGATAACCTCATTGCTCAGTAGGTTTAAGTCTGGTTAGACTGTTTCCTTGAATTAGACTTTCTTACTGATTGATTACTTTAGTCTCATTTTCTCAAGCCTGAACGTGCGAATGGAATTCTGGTGGCGAAGGGAACCGCTCCGGTGATTAGCTCAGTGCAGCGGGTTTGTGTGGGAGTTCTGCTGGAGAACAGTCCCCTGCAAGCAATGCCACTGGAAGTTGCCAATGGAAAACACTGTTGGCTTGTTCCTCATCACTGCTGACCTCTCTCATTAGCACAGAATTTGTATCTGACCTTGGTGCTTATATAACCTTGGCCACAGAGCATCTCAGTCTGGTTTAAAACACAAATCCAACTTGCCCACTGTTGTTTTGTACCAACACTGTCATTTTTCCGTGTCTCGGGGATGTGCCAGGCCAGGAGCATGTGAGAGAGGCTTTCAAGTTTGCGACACGCTGGAAGATCATGGCAACAAGTGTTTATTTATACATGAACTTTAGTATTCGTGAGAAGTGCCAGCTCAACAATCACGGAGCAGAATCTTCTGACCTCAGCTCAGCTGAACCAAGGGCAGTGGCAACACGAGCTAGTTTCCTGCCAGCCTGTCCTTACCCTGGAGGGACAGCCTGGAGGAAGGGGCTGGGCTCTGTGCTTGCTTATCTCAGGGCTTCTCAGCTGAAAGTGCCAGTTTTGATGGGCTGTTCTAACAGTATCTTCCCACTTTGAGCACGGGGTGAATTCTGTCATCCCAAATCCCAGGGAACAGCTTTGAGCACTGCCCATGCAGGTTCGAGTCATCTGTGATTTAAAGCTCTATGCTGGATCCTTGGAAATTCTTCCAGTGGAAGGTGTCCCTACCCATGGCAGTAGGGTTGGAACTACAAGATCTCTTTAAGGTCCTTTCCAACCCAAACGATTCTGTGATGCTGTGAGGATTCCATACAACAGTGTGTCCCTTTAGGAATTGATTTCACAGTGTGTTTACCTCCCAAACTGTGGGCAACGTGTGCTGAGTGTGAAACAGGTACCGAGAAAGTTCCTTAAATTGCAGGCTTAATCTTATTTTACTACATTTTACAAACTCAAAAGCTCTATCTCAGATGATTCATTCTTCTGTAAGTTTCCTCCAATGGAGTTTACTGTTAAGTCCCCCAGGAATTTTCATACAATGGGAAAAGCCCTTATTTCTGTTATTATTTATGTAGGAGTTGATGACATTGAGAAAAGCACATCGAAAACCTGGTGTAAAACACCCTCCCAATTTTCTGGTTTTCTTTCTTCCCCCTTCTTCTTCCATTTTCACAACTTTTAATCTTCTGAAGAAGACTGTCATTTGACCAGACACCCAAAAATCTAATAGCATATATCACTTCATTTCATATACTGTGTTCAACTGGGAAGTAAACCTCGGGATACATCTAAGATGGGATCTGCATCCCATTGCTGCCACGCTCATCACTGCTCTGCACCAAGGCTCCAAGCTGCCACAGTCCCCTTTGTATTTGTACCACAAAGCATTGATATGCACAGCTACAACAGACTCTAATGATGAGGTGTCTTAATTTGGTTTTTATTATGTGATTAAAGGTACAATAAGGTAAGTGCTCAAAAAGAGGGAAGACCATTGTTCTGCATCATTAAGCTCACAGCGGCCCAAAAAGAAATTGTAGGCAGTGTGCCAAAGCCCTTAATGAAGAGGATCTCTTTGAATTATCTATGGATGAGGAAGGGATAAAGCCTGAGCCCTGGTATATTTGATCCTCTTTGTGCTCACTGTTACGAGGACTTACGGAGCCAGGCCTACCGGACCTTCTGGAATTGTAATTTATTGAAGCATTAATTTCCCAGCCACACTAAAGCTCTTGGCCTAATAGAGAAAGTGCAGTTATGTACTATTATTAATTCCTTCAAGTGTTTTCTGAATTCCTACATCTTGGAGTCATGAACTTTCGAAAAATAAGGCTAAGGGGATTTATTTGTAATGATGCTTAATATTCCCTAAAACCAAGTTATGCAAATTTTGTCTAACTCAGACTTCTTAAATAGCAATGCCTTCTTATCACATGATATTAGGGTTATATGGATGACACAAAACCACTGTAAAAGGCATTTTCTACTGCTGGCAGATTTTGAAACTTTTATCTTCTATATTCTGTAATTTTAAATGACAGTGATTCTTCATCTCTCTCACCATTAAATTTTAAGTGATTGCTCTTATGTGTAGGTTACATGAGGACGTATTTTTATAGTTGTAGTGACATATAATTATCTGGATGTGTACCATAAGCTATAGAATTCCCTCTCTCTTATCTTGCAAAATAGAGAAGTCAAAGTAGACCCCTGTTAAAATAATTTTGCACAGTTATTTATATTCTAGAATAATCAGGGATTACAGTCTTAAATAATTCAGGTTTGACTATGTTAGAAATCCCAGTTTTACAGGATTACATGCACCTTCCACTTCTGTGGAAACTGAGGGTATCCCAACAGTGCTTCCCAAAAGACTTCCACACTTAATGAGGAGCACTGGGCACTCACGCATTGCTGAAACCAGGCTGCAGCACTCTGCAGGTTGATTTCTAAACCCAAACTCCTGCCAGGGATCTGCACCTGCAGCCAGCACTGGATGGTTCAGTCATCTCAGATATCAGCAGGAGCTGTTCCTGGGACTGATTTCAGGACATGTATTTAAAGAATGTTGTCCTGCATCTGTTTGGAGATGTCAGTAAGTTGCAGAGGTTCTCTGCCACCTTCCCTTCATGACAAAAACTGAGCAAGCTTCCTGAGCAATCACAACGTTCATGATCTGGTGCTGTGTCAGTCTGTCCTGGTTGTTGCACCCCTGAATGTGACTCACTGATAGTCCCCAAACCCAGACTGCACAAAAACTTGGCAGGATAAGGAAGTTCCCCCAGCCACTGCTGTATCTGAGCAGAGCATTCACACAAACCGTACCTGGCCCCAGGTGTGCTGCTGCAGGCAGCTGGTTCTCAGTTCAGAACACTGTCTGAAAAGTCTGATTACCTCCCTCTAAAATTCCTGCTCCCACCACATGCACAGCAGCTTAGCAAGTGGAAGTGTGCTGGTATAAATAGAAATGACAGTCAACATGTCTTTCTATTTGCTCCCACAGGTTTTTTTTACTCCGCAAAGCGTCAGCGTCCTTTGGGTGAGCGAGCGAGAATTAGATCACAACTACGTGGTTAAAATTTAATCACTTCCCTACTAACATAACATACAGACCACATCTTTTATTCACTTTGTTGTCAGTGACATCAGGGATCAGCTGCAGGTGGGAAGGCAGCAGGACATGGGATTGCTGAGCAATTCCCTCTGCTGGCAGCACGGAGCAGCGCTGGGAATGTCACCCAGCAATTGTCACTTACCCTAAATCACCTCAGGAATGGCAAGGGGCTAAAAGTACAGCTTGAAGGATCTGGGTAGTGTCTGTCCATGCAGAGTCTTTGTACAGACAACCCACTTCACCTTTTCAGTGTTAACTATGAGTGTATATGCCTCTGAGTGTTTCCAAAGAGATCTGCAGGAATACATCCTGAAACACCTGGCCATCACTTTGCAGGGTTCCATCTCGCTGCCTCAGTCTGAATTGTACTGCAGATGTGACAGAGTAGGGAATTTCAGAGGCAGGCAGAAGGAAAAGCAGAAAGAGGAAATAAAATCCTTGTAACAGAGGTTGATGTGTTAATACATTCACAGAAAACTCCTCAGAAGGTTTATATGAGTAATTTGGTCTATAAAGATCTGTAGGGCAGTAGTTTTAATCTGCTGTCAAATGTGTTTGTTAGCTGGTACTTTTACACACCAAGGTGCAAAACCTACAACAACCAGATACAAACTCACAGTGACAGGCACTTACAGAGCAGACTGAGCACCAGTGAACACACTGCACATGAACAAGTGGCTGTAGGTACTCGTAAACAGGTACAAAACCTTCCTCGTGCATCTTTCCCAACTTGTGTAAGGAGTGTGTGACCAAGTCACAATCCTCGACAAAAAATTTTACCTCATATACACTGGAGAAATGAACACAGTCTTATTTTGTGATGAAAGTTTTGTGAAAAGTTTGATGAATAATAGCTACATTTAAATATCTGATGTTCTGCACACATGAATGGGAAAGTACAGCCTAAAAACATAATCATTATCACACACATTTCAAACAAGGCAAACCCCCTTTCATTTCCAGTTCCTGGTATTCCAGCTTCCCTGCCCTTAACAGTGGTCACAAGCCTAAAAGAGAACATTTTCTTTTAGAAACAAAATCTAATTCTTTACCTGACAAACTTCATACAGTAACTTGTACTGCTCTTCTGGCTTCTGCAGAGTGCACAAACTGCATCCCATGTTTAAATTCAAGTGGCAGAAAGGACCTTCCTTATTCCCCCGAGCAGCCAGAGCGATGTCTGTGGCCGGCACACATCCAGGTGGGGCTGGGACCCGCAGGTGAGGCGGCTGGAGCGGGCACTGGCGGTGGGAGCGCAGCGGGAGCCGCGCAGCTCTGCCCGTCCCCGGCACTCAGCGCTCCCAGCTCCCTCCCTCTGCCTCTCCCGGCGCCCAGGCACGGCTATATACCGCCGCTCATGCATATTAATCAGCTCTCATTGACTATTCATAACAGACAGTGATACACAAGCTATAATTGCCAGCTATGACAGCTGAAATTTCTCTAATTAACAGGCAAGTGCTTCAGTAGCAGGCATAATAAAGGACACTAACAATTTTGTAAACCATTTTGTAGCAATTACAAATAAACACGACTGCGTTTTACTACGGTCCCTCAGGATAATTCTTCCCACATTTCAGCAGGCTGGGAGCGGGGTTTAAACGTAAGGCACAATGAAATGAATGTCATGGTACAGAACTCAGCCACAGTGAAGTTGAATATGCTCAGTAGCATTTATTTCCCTCCTGGACCGTGGTGCTATTTGAGAGCCTCAGTTTTACAGCAGGGGCTGACCGAACTGGGTGTTTAACAAGCACAACAGAGAAAGGCATCTCTGTCCCTGAAAGCCTCCACAGCCTTAGGATCTGGCTGCAAAGCAAAGGAGATATATGTGAATGTATGTGGATTTAGGGACAAAAAAAAACCAACAAAAAAGAGTGTTTTGTATTAATATAGATTAGCTTTAGATTAATATGTATTCCAAGTGAAAAATGGCCATTTCTGCTACTGGCTGCATTGTGTATTTGAATGGTGTAAATGGCAGGTTCACAGATTATCTATGACATTAAAAAAATAAACTTTATGAGATTATAAAAATATGTACAATAAAATCAGTATGGCATTTATGACCGCTCAGCATTTGAGCGCGTAGATCTGCATTAAACCTGTACCACAGATGTAAAGGATAAGACAGCAGTGAACTGCCCAATGAGCTAGAAAAGTACTCATAAGTCACTGGCTTTATGGATATTTCCCAGTCTGTGGGAAGCACTGCCTTGTGTTGGGAGCGTGGATTGACCGTAATTTTCCCAGTTGTTTAAGCATTCAGAAGGGGGTGCATTTTTATAACCTCACTGCAATTCATTCTGCCATAAAGAAGAGAAGATGGCAGAGCAGCCAGGAGTGAGAGCAAGGGTGCCATTCCCACAGGCAGTGCGTGGAGAGCCTGGATGGATCCTGTGCCCTGGTTATCTAACTGGTTTTGACTATTTGCTCAGCGAGTTTCTGTGGGTTGCAACGGAAATGTTGTGCAAGGACCATCTTTTCTGTCCAAACCCTATACACAGGTGTTTGCTGTGGTTATATTGTAGGATACTCAGCTCTTGCTACAATGGCACTGACTCACAGTTTGCAGTAAAATGTTCAGTTACTGCAATGCAGATCATGCTTTAGTACAACTTTAGTAAATAGACACTGACAAGAAGGGGTCCCTTGACTCTCAGGCTTTATTTTGGTAGCAAAATTTGCTTGCCTACAGAAAGAAACAAAGAAGAGAAAGGAGACATTGTTTCAGTGGTGTCCAGTGACAGGTCAAGGGACAATCTGGCACAAATTGCCACAAACTGAAACACAGGAAGTTCTGTCTGAATACGAGAAAAAACTTCTTTATTGTGAGGGTGGCAGAGCCCTGGAACAGCTGTCCAGAGATGTTGTGGAGTCTCCTTCTCTGGGATTATTCAAAACCCACCTGGACATCATCCTGTGCAACCTGGTCTGGATGACCCTGCCATGGCAGGGGGGTTGGACTGGATGATCTCCAGAGGTCCCTTCCAACCCCACCTGTGACTGAAACCATGGCCAAACACCCAAAAGCAAGCAGGAACTTTATCCCTGAGCTGTGACTGGGCTGTTTCCCTGTTGAGAGAACTGCTGCCATGATGGTAGAAGTTGCAAGGTTGGAGCAAGGCAGAGGAAGCCTGGATGTTACTGCTGCCCTCAAGGAACGATTCAGGCTATCCCTGGTCAGATATGCCACTCACACACTACGGCTTTTCCAAAGTTGGTTGACAGCCAGTGACTGTGGATCCTGAACAACTGGAAAATTCTTGCATGAGGGGACTAGTGTTCCCTGAAAGCAGAAAGAGATGATGATGATAAATGAATTAAATAAAAAAAAAACTCAGACTCTATGGAAATTGTAAAAAAGTTTATGGCTTTGATTAGATAATTTTTTGGTTATGTAATTTGATTAAGCAACTTAAGGTAAAGCTTCCAGAAATGTTGTCCATGATTTTGGTTTTCTTTTGAAATGCAACTAAGTTTCTTCTCAAATACTAGATGCTATTTAAATAAATGTTAGTGTTCTGTTCAGGTGGCTGAGGTCAGTCAGGAATTTTATTTTTTAGGAATAGCACGCAGCTGGATCTGCTTAGAAATAAACCAGAACCACGCGGGATATTTAATTTCTAGTTTCAAAGTTT
Source organism: Dicrurus megarhynchus (assembly GCA_013399195.1). Taxonomy (NCBI): domain Eukaryota; kingdom Metazoa; phylum Chordata; class Aves; order Passeriformes; family Dicruridae; genus Dicrurus; species Dicrurus megarhynchus. Next base: position 2,142,325 of record VXAD01010087.1, on the reverse strand, counting down.
CAACGGAAGCGCACCTATTTGTTATTTCCCTATAGCAACGTGATAGACTGCAGGAGATAATGTTTCATCTGATTCAGAGAGATAATCCCTAAGTCAGGCCAGGAGAGTAAGCCCAGCAGAAGACTCGTTTTGATGTGTGAGCAGAGGGTCCCATAAATGTGATGTTTGGGATTCTTCAGCTGACACAGCCCCAGCAGCAAGGACTTCACCCTGGTAAATGAGCTGCTCCTGGAGCCAGGCCAGCACCCATCTCACTGGAGATGTTTCCATTATTGAAATATAACTTGCAACTCCCTATTCATCTCATGGGCAAAAATGGCAGCACTGCCTCGGGTCAATATAGACTCATTTTTACAGCACTTTGCCAAGCTTTAAACATTTGGGCTGTAAACTTGTGTTCTGGGCATTGTCCAGTGCTGATTTCTGCCTTTAATGGTACACTTGAGCTGAAGGTTCAGTCATTTCCAAGAGCAATAGTAGAAGAAAAAAAACGTTTGCCTATGTTCTGAAATTCTGGATGCTTTGAGAGGTTTTTAGTATCAACGTAATTTGAAACAAGAATTTGAAGTTTGGCACTGGGATGGCTTGCGTTGTCCCTGTGAAATCTGCTAAATTTGGTCAGCTCCTAAGCTGTTGCAATTTGTGTGTTCTCAGCACAAAGTTGCTACAAGCTTCCAATTTAATTCCTGTGAGACTTTAAACGAGTTCGGTGAGTGATGCCAGAAGGTCTGAGGAGGCCAGCTCCGTTTCCTAACGGCTCTTTGTGAGGTGGGAGGATGGGTACCAGGAACAAAGGGATGCTCTCTGTGCTCCTCACTGCTGGACCCACTCAGGCAGGGAGAGCCACATGAGCTGCTGCCATGGGCTGGATGTTCATTGTGTGAACATTTGTTCTAGAACACGTTAACCACGGAAGGCGGGTGCCTTACAGGAACCCTCGTCACCACCTGCTGTACCTGGGGCAGGTAACCCAGCTTCCCTTGGCGTGTCCAGATCAGGCAGCTCGTTGTGGGACCTGTCATCGGCGCTAACAACGTGTCATGTGTGGTCTCGCCAGGGCTACGGATAATGAGCTTAACCAAATGTACGGCAGTGGAGGGTTTATATCACGTGTAATGGGAATGTTAGAGTGGTCCCAGCTGAATCTGAGCAATCCAGGCTGAATGGGAAGTCAGCGAGCCAGCTGACTGGGAACAATAGGAAATAGCCTTTGAATACACAAGGTGCCAGCAAGAGCTTTCATTAGCATTTATCTAGATTACCCACTCCCTGACTGCCTACGTGTGACCACGGCTGCAAAATCCCCTTCACCACAATACCTGGCTCTGACTATCAGACATTTGCTTTTGTGTCCAAAAGCTAATGCCCAGGGAAGAGAGGAAGGTGGCAAGCAGCCAGACTGCATGGGCCACCACAAAGGGGAAGGTGTTGCTCTCGTCCCCGGGAAGCTGGAGGTCCTGGAGACAAGGAGGGATGCTGCCACAGACCACAGGCTGGTTTTGCTTTCTGTATGTGTCTTAGTTTCAATTTGCAATCTCTCAGCTCGCAGCAACAAACCTAATACAAATTTTGCTGTTTAAATGTTTGATTTATTCCCTGATTAAGCCTGCCAGGTGCTGGCAGGTAAGGGGAATCCACAGGAGACTGATGCACTTCAGGTGTCCTGCCTGTCTGCATGGGATGGTGAATCAGAATAAAGAGGGAAATGAACCACTCATGAGGGACCTGCACCCTGGAGGGGATCATTATTAGAGAACTCAAAGGCTAAAAAGCACTCTCTGCCAGCTTTTCAAGGGAAGGGACTGGCGCTGCCAAGGGTTGGCTCTTGGACAGCAGTTCCCACCAGCAAGAATAAACTCGTGTCCTTTGTGTGAGGAGCAGATGGCACACAGCTCCTGCACAGAGCTGGCCACACACCAAACCCAGCTCGGGGCTGGGAGTTCCTAATGCTGGAGTGGCTGCCTGCGATATCAGTGATGGCTTGGCATTGTTTATTTTGTTTCTTTAACTGCAAGTTGGCTTTCCTACGATGCAGTAACTATTTAACATTGTATTTCTGTACATATACTTAGCAAGTTCTGTTTAAACAAGTGATTCCTATTTAAGCAGCGTGTTTAGGGAAGCGTTTGCTTAATGTATCAATACTTTAATTACTTTTCTTGTTTTTACAAATATTTAAGACTTGTGAGAAACAAAAGCGAGGGAAAAGAACAGCTGTGACTTTATAAATAATTCTTGCTTTGGTGTGTTAAATAAACAGAAGTCATGGAACTGTACAGATTATGGTTACCCAGAGTGGTGTGACAGAGAACTGTGTTGCACAACCATACTTTAAAGTTAAGTATCTGGGATTTTTCAAAGTGTGCAAAGGTGCTTTTTAATTATAACCATTGGGTTACCTTTATTAAAGCTCGAGTGCCTCTGTTGGGAACGTGTTCAGAGTGAGTTCTGTTTCCCTGTGTTTATTTGAAAATGTTCAATAATACAACCCATTGATAGCTGTGAAGCGCTGGGTTCTTAATAATACATGTAATTAGTGTGGATCTAATTTAAAAATACCCTTCTGAAAAGTTCTTTGTTGATTATGTGAAAGCAAACCAGGATTTTCTATGGCATTGTGCAGGCACAATAATGAAATACATACTCTAAATATAACAGCAAAAAGATCTCAATTCTGGTGGGGTTTTTTTGCATGTGGGCATAGCAATCTGCCTATGCATTGGAAGCTTCGAGACTGAGCCAAAATATTTAAACTAAAACATACCACAAGAGAGGATGTGAAAGCAAATGTAAAACTTTGGCTTTATTCCCATCAGTTAATGCTGAAGTCTTGAGATCCTTATTTGCTCCACTTAGCATCTCTGAAAGAGTTCCAATCCTCAGAAGTAACTTAAATGAAATGATACTTATTGTTAAACTGCTGAAGGAACTGTTCCGTCCTTGAAGCTCTTTAAAAAAATCCGATCTCTCTGTAATTTACGCCACTTGAGAAAGGCAGAGATGTTCAGGAGCATCACAGCACCATCCCTGTAAGCACTGCAGGGCCAGCAGATCCAACATTGTTGTGTTAATTCAGTCTTTCATGAAGCAGAACGATGAGGTCAGAATAGGGTAAATAACTGTTTAATATGCCACTGAGACCTTGTGAAGGGGAGAACCAGGAGAGCTGACCTATGCACCAAGAAACTCCTCCTCCCCTGGGCTGGGCGTTGATTACGGCAGTGCCAAGAGGTCTTGGTCAAAGCTGAAGACAAAAGGTGATCCCTGAACCTGAGGATGTACAAGCTGGATTTCCAGTGATGACACGGTGATGGAAGAGGGTGAAACAGGGTTTGAGCTGCCAAGGCCAGAGAATGAACTACACAAAAAGGGAGTGCTCTTTCACCTAAGCATAACCAGCTCCAAAATCACCATCTGCCAGCCTGCGACACTTCCAGCCTAGCAATGCCCAGCTGAGGGAAGGACCTGGAGGCAGATCACACTCCCCGTCCTTCAGCTCAAATCCCTCGTCCCTTTTCCATTCGTGACACAATGGAAGCAGCCACTGCGAACCACTAAACCAAAAGTACGGAAGGCTGGCAAGGAAATGAGAAAATCTCATTATAGGCTGGATTTGTGTTCTAAAAGCTTCTTCCATGTTAGCTGAAACCTCAGCTTCCTCACAAAAAAAGCATCTTTGATTTCCTGGTTTTGATGCTGCAACAGCCAAACTAATTTCTGTAATTTTTTACGGGTTATTTAACTGGACAGCTTCTATTTAAGAAGAATGACAAATTCAAGCTTGCACAAATTGTCAGTTTTTACATGGTGAAAGCGCTGTGCTTACCGTTAGCAGTTCCAAGAATGCACAATAGCAAATTAGGAAGATTTAAAGGAAGAAAGTGGATAATGGAAGTACAGGAGAGTGGAGTCAAATGTTAGTTCTACGTTTGTGTTTAAAAGGTTCACATGCTCTCAAATCTGAAATTACTTACAGAGCATCAATCCCCATTTTGATTTTGCTGTGAAATATCACTTTAGAGAGACAGTATTGGTAAGCACAGGCTGCTCTGAGTGATGGTTATTTCAAAATAAGAACATTTTCTGTAAAAGCGATAATACACTTTTAATAATCTCAGAGCACGCCAAATGATTCGGTGGACTTGAATGCTGCATAAAAACTATTGACATAGTACTTCATCTTTAAAACTGATAGACATGTGCCCCAAAAGCTAATAAAGTTCATTCTAATACAAACGAGCAAGTAAAATAGTATATCATAGCCTGTGATAGCTTTGGCTCCTGATCATATAACTGTAGCCCAGGGACAAAGAAAATTGAAGTGATTTAGAAAGGTACCCAGTAGGATATATCTGATATTTGGCAGTTTGCTGAAGCAAAACAGCAATGTCAGAGAGATCCAAAGGTGTAAAATCCATTTGACTGTGTCCAAGTGCTTCTACTCTCTGACCTTAATGTCTCCAGATGAACTCCCCTTAGGGTCAGCTGAATAATGCTTAATAACCGATGGCCAGAAACTGCCAAGACCTGCTAAGGATCACAGTCTTCGCTTTTGTGTTTTAGCTACTGTATTCATATTGAGAATTTTAAGCCATTTCTATCTGAAAAGATGTTAACTTTCATTTCTCAGTTTTTACTGCTCCACACTTAATACGAAACAGAGCAAAACAGGAATGCCATCTATGGTTCATTAGGTTTTATATTAACCACCCAATGAAAGGAATATGTGGGACTATGAAGTATTAATGGTAAATGGCAGTCAGAATGAAAGGACTTGCTTATATGTTTGCCTTTGTTTTCATTTCTAGGTTCAGGTGGACAATGAGGGGTTTGATTGCTAATTCTCAGCTAGAGCTCCTATGCAGGGAAGACCCAGGAGACAAGCAGACCTTCAGTGAGACGGGATTCGACTCTTTTAGGAACAAAGGAAATGTAAGTGTTCATTTCTGTCTTTGAAGTTGGGAAAGATGTGTTTTCACTGAAGGAGATTGGCATTAGCTCCAGAGCTGGTGTGTGTGATTAATTCCGCTGTGGGCTCTCAGAGGGGACAGCAGTGACTCTGCTGGGCATGTGAGGCAGCAGCAGAGTGTGTGCTGCAGCAAAAGTGCAGTAAAATAGATCAGGTGTATGGGGTAAGAGGAGAGGAACAGAGGGAAATGGGGAATGGCTGGCTGCAATCACAGAGCCAGACTGTGTCTGTGCTGGGAATTCACCGGTGCTCTCCCAGCACCACCAATCTCAAAACCATGGGAGGATACAGAGGGTGATTCAGGTCCTCCCCAGTGCAGATTTCTATTGTTTAGCTCATGAAACACATCAACAATACACCACCACATTTGCTTCCCTTTTATCCTCTTTGCAATGTAATCTCACCAGCCCATGGAATTGCAGCGATGCTGGTTCGTGTCTCATTTCATCATAAAATCAATCCTATTGCAAAAACATTGATTGGATAAGAGACACTCTAAGTATTAATGCCTATTCTGACACAAGAAGGACACTTTTTAAGCCTAACCTGGCTCATCTTGAACAAGGAATTCTGGTTCAGTGAGGAAAGTCATAGGAGCATTTAGGCTGGAAAAGACCTCTGAGATCATCAAGGATTAATCCCTGCTGGAGGGCACATAACTCCCAACTTTGTTCATTCTCCAGGTCACATCACCTGGCTTTATCTTCAGTGGCAATGGAAGTGATTTCCACCTGTTATTAGCACTGTATTTCTGGGCAGCCCTGTGAATCAACAGGAGGTGACATGTTTACCTTAATGAAAGAAATAAATTACCCACACAGGCTCTTGTATTGGCCAACTGCATGGAGTTATCCCTCAGCTGTACTTCCTCTGCCATTTCTTCCCTCAAAATACACATTCTGATAAGCAGTATTGATCAGGCAGTATTGAAATGGATACACAAATATAAATATTTGATAAAAGAAATGGCAAAATACACAGGAAATCATAACACAGAAATGATCACTCTGATTAGAAGACACATTGACCCCCTAATCTTGTCATTTCCAGTGAAGCCTCAGAGCTGCTGGTTTTCCCTAATCCAGAAACTGCATTCTAGTTTTCCTAGATTTTCCTGACATTTCTTTGCATTTCTCTGCAGAAATAGACCAATGTCCTTGGTAAGAATTTTACAGACAGAATGGAAGTTAGAATACAAATATTAATTGATGAGATTATCTACTAATAGACAAAATAAGTGGCTGTGTTTCTTTCGAAGTTGTATTTTGTGTCCAGAATTTTCATCCTGGTGGATGACTGCAGCATAACAGTGGGATGCAGACCTTGAAAGTTTGTGTGATTTACGGTGTGACTGTATTTATTTTAAATATTTTTGTTTTGCATTGTGGTTTGACTGTTTTGAGGTATCAGGTGTAGATGGGAAATAAGATTTCAATGAGATTTCTTATCCCCTGCCTGTCCTTGCTCTCCTCAAACGAGAGGGTTCTGCAGAGTGCTGTGCTTTCTTTTCAAATTATTCGTGTCTGTTCTGACCATGGTGATGACAGAAAACTCAGACTCTGTTTAGGATGGGAATGCACTGGATTGCACATACATGTCTAGAGGCACAATCACTTCATGGCTGGGGGGAAGAGACTCTGGATTTCTGAGAAATACACCTATGAAAGCATTAATTAAGTCACAGATGAAGCCCAGATCATGGGGCTGCCTACTTAAAACACTACATTGTTTGCCAGTATGGTGATCAACACAATTTTCTGTGCTACTTAATTTTTTTTTTCTGTTTCTTGGCTGTAGTTAGAAGGTTATAAACTGCCAGGCATGTATTCCTAAGTCTTTGAAATTCAAGTTGCTCTCTGCTTTCTTTGAGTTTCACGTTCTTAGCGGAGGAGAGAAATCACAATAATTACAGCTTAAAATGGTCTCATTTCATGGTGTGGCTAACAAGTGAAACTACAAGTAATGATGTAATCTAACATGTCAAAAAAGAAAATGAAAAGAGGAGACAGAAGGCAGCACGGAGCCAAGGGATGCGATGTGCCATGTCATCTTCTAATTAACTAACTGATCCTTTAAACTGTCAAAATCAGCCAGGAACTCCATGGCCCAGTGTCTTATTAATATTCATACTGGGCCACGAGAAGCTCTGATTCCAGTCCCAATGGTTATAGTTAAACATTCAAAAAAAAAAAAGCCCGGCTACCCAGGACTGCAGGAGCCTCACATTGATAGGGAAATTAAGGCAGGCCACCCTGCTCCCCAACCCTCTGCTGGGGGAACTCTCCCAGGATGCATATTGATTTCTGGATTATTAGGGGGGGTGTATATTGAAAAAAAAAAATCCAGAACAATTATTTTTCTTCTTGCTATGAGCTGCCACATTGTTAATCACATTAAGGTCCATGTTGTCAAATGAAAGAAAGATGCATGGAATGTTTTGCAACATAAGCCCACTTTTAATTTTGCCCACACCAAAGGAATAGGCAGTTAATAAACCCCGGTTGTTTGGAGGAATGGGGGAATTCATTTTGCCACGTAGGATGCAATTCAGGATTGTTTTTGCAGAAATCTGGGGCCCGCAAGAAAAATAATCTTCCATAATCTTCTTATAATGCAATTATTCTCTTACATTTCAGCCTGCCAGTCTCTTCCTACTCCCACTAAGCAGTTTCCTGAACCTTGAAGTCTAAGGGAGCAGCTGACATTTGGTTTCTCCGTTCATTTTCTCTTTAATTCTTCATGGCAGGACAATGCTTTAAAAAATATAATAAAAATCCTCTCTGCTCTGAATTACACGGACTATTTTGGGGCCCAGGCTGCCATAGACAGGGATGTGCCTGTGTGCGGGACAAGATGGGGATGAGGAGGTAATTCAGCACCTCCTGGAGTCAAAAGGAGTTTTGACATCAGTCTTGTACAAGTAATTTCAAGCCCTGACTATTTTGAGGGCAGTTAATCCCGTTTTATACTTGCCATTTCTAGCTGTGCATGGCATAGTAGAAAGCAATATATTATGTAGTCCTTTATAGCAGCATGATCAGTAAAGGAGTAGCTGAGCCATAAATCACATGCTGTACCTCTCAATGAAAAATAATTAAATTTTTGGAATCTCATTAATTGATATCCTTTATTTAATTGGTACACTAAAGGAAAAATATCTTGGTTTACCCCCTATTTCTTCTGTTCTTTTCCCTGCCCTTGCCAGTTTCCTCTAAAACAACTTTTTTGCAGTTTGACACAGCACTCGGAGGAAGTAAAGGCCGTATTTCCCACATCAGCCACCCACTTCAGAGCCCGTGTGGGTCCCTGCTCCCCGGGAATCAGCCGGCTGAGGAGCGGCGTTCCCTGGCGCACAGCCCTCCTGATGCTGTGGGCTGGCACAGCCCTCCTGCATCCCACCAGGACCATCCCAGCAGGCAGACTTTGGGTTCTCACCTCAGCAGCCCAGGTTTTGGTAGCTAAGTCACTTTCCCTGGTTTTCCATCGGCTGTGGAGCCTGGCTGTGCCCCTGGAGCAATGCCAGAGTATTCTGGGACAGACCCCAGACCTGGTGCTGTGGAGCTCCTGTCCTCCTCCCCGGCCATGAACACACAAACCCCGGGGTAAGACCTGCATCAAAATATCCACGCTGTGCTTATGCAGAGCTGGGATTTGTCTGGGAGCCACTCAGTGCTTTCTCAACCCCCAAAAAATTTCTCTTCAAGCAAAGCTATCAACCCAAATATTTAACATCACATATTTAACTCTCTTGTTTAAGCTCTATTATGGATGAAAGGCAGGCTCCGTTAAAGAAAAAAAATAAAATTAAATACTCTGAAGTGTCTATCAGCCAGGTTAACATCAGGCACCAAACTGCCAGACCACAAATCTTGAATATGTTGACGCTAAATGTCTACGAGGAGCATATGTTATGGATCAAAGAACACACTGATTAATCCAGCAGAGACAAAAGTCTGTCACTTTGGTCATGGTGCCATGATACCACAGAAGACAGGACTAAGGAAGCACATGAATAGAAAACAAATGCCAATGAGAGAATGAAAAGATAGAAAAGCAGGTTACAATCTAAAATAACAGTTCTGTTAGGTCAAATGCTTTCACCCACGGATGCAGTTTCCTAATGCATTTCCTATTTTTTAAAAAATAAAGTTCTCAAGATTTTGGGGGATATGAATTTGTATCTATTTCCCTCCTATCATTTTATTAATATAATTTTATATTAATTCAAGCAGTCCGTAGTTTTTCTTGTGAAAGTTGTCTGCATGAGGCTGTCTATTTACATTGGTGCATCATGAGGGAACAGGAACCTGGAATCACAGCAGTGCATTCCGACCTAGACTGTTTTTCTCCAGTAGTTTGTTGGTTTATTTTGCATTTCTGCCAAGCAGTTTAGCAGAGCAGTGTCTTGTTCACGTGGAGATTTACTTCAATCCTTCAGCTGTTAGAGTAGAACACACTCTACTGAAAATCTACTTGAAAACAGAGGAAGAATTCTTCTTTTTTAGTATTTTCAAGTATTTTTTCCATTCAGTATCACAGGCATGAGCACATCCCTGTATCTGTTATGCCTTCCATAAAAAATGCTTCAGAAATCCTTTGCCATAACTTACAAAGGAACACTTATTTCAAACATTTCCCATTTAGTTTCAGTGTTTGTTTGAAAGTGTTTCAAACATTTGCTTTCTCTGCATTCATATTTTCTTCCTCACTGTAGCATTTAGTTTTTAATTAGCAATGGGGAAAAAACAACTTAGGAAAATGAGACTTTCCTAAATTCAAGCTCTAATACTGAGGATATTTCTTGTGCAGGAGGTAGCAAAGCCAGTGGTCTGTGGGGATCCTCTGCTTGTAAAGTGGGGGATCTGTACACAGATTACATGCAGGGGGATCTGATTTTTTAGAGAGAATGGGATTCCCAGCACCCTTTTTAGCTTCCAGAAGAGTCTGTGCTTGAGCTCTGCTGCAGGGCTCCCAGTCCTGGTGTCATTCAACGGTGCTTTAATGTGTCCCCTACATTTTGACAAGGTGGTCACCTTCATCATCATAATATCCTGTCCATGCATGTGCAGTTGGCTAAATTAATGTATAATGCATGAACTAGGTTTCTCAAAAGTAGTCTGTGAGGGGGTACATTAACTATACATGTTTTGCCAATTTTCCATCTCATTTGATTAAAGATAAGTTATCAGCAATCTCAGACGGGAGATATTTGTGTGTGAGCGGCTGTGCATATTTTATGTTGGCAATGCTGTTTATACCATGGTACCTAGCCAGCATGTCGGGGAGTACATGCACCCTCAATTTTACCTGATTTTATTGCAAACTGATGGCCTGGCTTTTCTGAAGGAATAACCACTGCTGTATCCAGGAGATTCCTTTAACAAGCCACTGCTCGGTTGTATTTGTCCTCAGCTTGTTTTTCTGCATAATCTACAAGACAGCTGTCACAGCTACCTGCTGTCCTGCCTGAAACCTGGACAGTGTTAAACAAACCTGACATTTGTACAGTGCTAAAGAAACCCCACTCTGGGCCCAGCCCTCTCCATGAGTCTCCCTGATCCCATTCCCAGCAGCCAGGCTGGGGATACATGGAAAAACAACAGCGACAACTCATCACATCACGTTACACTGCCAGAATGAGCAGGCCTTTCCTCAGAGAAAGAGTTAAAGTTAATTGCATGGTAAAGACCATGAGATCAGAATCCTGGGACTCAGGAACTGATTTATGCACTGCAAATGTGTATATCCTTTGCAGAAAAGGCCATTTCCTGTTTAAAAATGTAAAAATACTTGATTAAACTCTGCGGTTCCCAAACCAAACACATTACACTCTTTAGTCCATTAAAACTCTGCGAGCCCGTTACTTATCGTGCTGTGATGGATTGATTGTATTTAATCTCTCCTCCTTCTGAAGTTGTTTTCATTTCCTGCAGCCCTGTGCCCTCCCAGCACCAACACACCAGCAGCGCATTCACTGGCCGCCAACAGAGCTGATTATAAAAATCTATTGTCACTTGGACAATGTTTATATGAAAACTGCTACATTTTATGAGTCATTATTATTATTGTTATTATTGTCACAAACCCAGATGGAAGCTGGAGCGGGATGGCAATAAGGACACCTGAGCAGGCACCACTGAAAATTCTTATCTTCTACCATTAAATTAAGTCAGTGTCAGAAGGTCTGATACATTCAAATGATGCTGCACCATATTACTCTATGAAAAGCACCTTTTAGCTGAAGCTAAACTCAGAGTAAACATGTTTCTTAAAGGGGGAAAAAAAGTGGATCTTGACCTTTACTATAATTGTCCAATAATAGTTTGCTATTTACCAAGAAACAAAGGTAAATACTATTAGTAGACCAACCTTCCCTTCTGTATTAGAAATACACAGGGGCAATGGTGCCGTCAGACCTTTTCTTTCTCACACCGACTCAACGGACTTTTTGTACAGCTCACACTCTCTTAGAAGTGTTAATCAGGCTGGTTCAAGGAATTTATGAAATAGAAACTCTCACCAAGTTGGAGCACAGTGCGAAGCCCTAGTGCACAATATTAGTGTCATAGATAATTAATTTCCTTAAAGATCAAGTTCAGGAATCTTTTTCCGTGGAGTTTCTGAATCATTGCTCATTTCATGGTTTAGGGCTCTGTTTATCCTGACATTGGTGAACACACACAAGCTTCTTAAAGCTGTTTTCCAGGTCTGTGCTTCTGAATGATTTCCTTTCTCTCTGCCACTCGCACATTTAAAAATACAAAGTGGAACAGCAAAAAAGATACTAAACTTGCAGGATTCATCAGTTCATCTCATCTCAAAATAATGGAGTAATTTTTCAAAACCAGTATGTGTTCTTGAAAAGGTGTAATACAGATCAATTCTACCATAGACTATTTCATATTGAGGAGGGAAACTGTCTGGTGTTTGTTTTCACTTAAAGAGTTCTTCTTAAGCAGTGCCCACCCTAATTTTCCTCACACCCCCTTGTGTATGAATTCCATTGCGAACTTTCTCTAACAAATTTCGGGGAAATGATGATGGAGACTTACAGACTTCATCATTCACAGAACACTAAGTTTGGTGCTTTTTCCTTTCTCTTGAGCACAGAGCTCTAGCTAAAACTCAGGCTTTGCATTAGTGCTTTTTCAGTTCAATGTGGTGATCAGGAGGCAGAACTAATGGGATGGCTTCTGAGTTATTCTGTGCAATCTGAATATGTGGTTCAGACATCAGGAACAGTAGTAAAGAAGAAAGGAAGAATTGCTGTTCTTCCAACAAACACATGAATTCTGAGTGGTGAGAGGCAAGAATTGCTGTTATAAAATACAATGCAGCTAGAAATTTCCAAAAGGTGTCATGTTGGGATTTTGAAACACCTAACATCGATTTAATTCAACACGATGCCCCAGCAGAAATGGGATTATTTTATCTGTTAACAGATCTCCAGGAACCTAAAAAGCTTTGACTCATCAGTCAGGTATAGTTAATGTTACACTTTTCAGTTCTTCAGTAAGTCATGTTTCAGATCAGTCTGACTGTGTGGCTTTTAAAACTGACCATTTGTTGGAGAAAGTGTATCAACAGGAAGAAATGGTGTGAATTCTTTCCTGCTGCTGTGGACGTAGCCTTTTGGTTGCTCTGGTAATTACTTGGATCAGACTACAGGACCTGTGTGATTAGCCTGCAAACTTTGCTCTGACCTGGAAGAGAAAAGATTAATCTTTTTAATCTTTCCAACTGTCACAGCACACCCTGGCATTGTGCTCTTGGTCAAGGGGGTAATTTCTTAAGTTGCATGTTTGGGGTTAAAGTCTTGCTTTTGAGTTGCAGTATGTGACTAGGGTTTAAGTTACTGTTTTGTGTGATTAAGCGTAATTCTGAGCAATTAAAGAAAACAGTTCATTTGTGGCAGGTGGCAGAAAGCTAAAGGAGATAATTACTCTTTTTAGCCATCTGTGTTAAGTGCCATTAGCAGAATTGAACTGGGATTCACCACTTCGAAATTTGAGGCAAAGTTCCTGTCCCTTAACTACATAATACAATATTGTCTGAAGTCTAATTACAAAAAAAGAGTAATTTCACCCTGCTTGCCATGAGGTGCCTATTTGTTAATTTTGTTAAAAATGTTGGCACTCCAAGATATGATAAATTGGACAACTGCTTGTACTAAATGTCTCTGAATTACAAGTTGGCTGTGAAAAGCTGTTCAGCTTGGAGTGAGTTTATCCTGAAAAGCCCTGATCTGCAGCCGTGAACTTCTGCTGAAAAGAAGAAACATTTCTCCCCTTCTGTCACGTGTCCCAGCTCTGAAACACCCCACTGCCCTCCCCAGCTCTGCTGAGGATCTGAGCACTTCCAGTGCTGCTGGTAGCCTTGTGAAGGGATCAGGCAATGAGCAGCTCCAGGAATGCGTGCTGAGATGTGGAAAATACACATCACCAAAGCAAAAAGGCGAGCAGGGGAAAGCTTCCCTGGAGGAATGAACACGCAGTGTAGCTATTCCTGCCTCCTGGAAGCACTGGAAACCTGCAGGGAGTACAAACCAATCCTTTCTCTCTCCAGCTGTGTGATGATAGATAGCACCAAGCACTGCTGGAAATGAAAAGTACAATTCTGGAAAAGCAGTCATCTCTAAAGGCAGGAATTTTTTCCAATTTCTCTGTTTTCTGGTAATTATAAGGAGGCTGAGTTTCCTGACTAGAGGACCTGGCTCATGTTTTATGTTCTGGTATTTATCAGTTGTGTCTGCTCTGCACTTACACTTTGGGTATCAGGATTCCAGTGAAATTCATGTCACACTGGAACCACACACAGACACAGTCTCACTCACTGTATTAAGGTCACTTTGGAAAAATTGCAAATTTTTCCAAATACTAATGGAGCTTTTGATTATAGAAGTACTTGAGCTTGGGATTTTTTACAGTAAACTTTACACTTAATCACCAGTAGGAGTTTTCATGTTCATAGGATGATCCCAGCTAATTAATGAATCTTTCTTACTGATTAATACCAACTACATTTCATTTAAAAATGGGTGGATTAAATTAAGGGAATTTTATCAGGCTTTAATGACTGTAATGACCAATTATAAATTTAAGAGTATATTAGGATTCCTCTCTTGTGTGAAACACTTCACAATAGCATTTTTCATAACCTGAATCTGTATTTATTGGCAGGACTCATGTAATTCGGTGCCACAGTGAGTCTTTAGCAAGGACAGGAACAGGACACCCACAAGGACACTCTACAACAGGGCTGGGTCCAGACAGGCAGCACAGGACAGGGATCTGAGATGGTCTTTAAATAAGGAAAAAGTTTCACAATCTGAACCTCAGTGATTTAACAGACATATAAGAAATGAAGGATTGAGGATGGGATCCCCAAAACCTTATTCATCTCCTAAGGGGATTAACAGAAAGCATCAGGGCTTTCCAATGCTTCTGGAGCAGCATCTCCAGCTTTGCCAGAGGTTTTGATCTTTTCCTTTTTCAACAGACTTGATATGAAGAGAGTTCTGGGTGATTTGTGTTGGCAAACTTGGATTAACAAAGCTGCTTTTTGTTACCAAGAAATACAAATATGTTTCTCTTAGCATAGTATTAGGAATGGAAATGTAGATACAGACACCCAGAGTCATCCAAGACTCCTTAAGACATATGCACCTGGCAGGTGGGGTGCAGGGCTCAGGAGGACCTGCAGTATCTGGAGGCCAGTCCTGACATTCCACAGTGCCTAAAATGCCACTGAATTTGGCTGTTGAGGCAGCAAAATCTCAGTTCTGGCATGGTATGAATGCTACTGCCAAGCTGATCAGGCTGTTGGAACAAGCTGAGTTGTAGCTACATCCAGATGAATTAAATACACATTTACATAGATTAGATGTTATTCTGTATAAGGTTTCTCACTCTGTTTATTGTGCTTTGGTCTGTAAGTCATTGCACTGTTCCCTTAGCTCGTGAGATGTCTTTGTTTGAAATAAAAACAATGTTTGCTACGGAGGCAATATAAGCACGTTGAATTCTAATGAGTGGGTTTATGTTAAATATACAGGACAGTTATTCAAATCTCCTCTGTGAACCAGACATACTGGGAGTGATGTTGCTAAGCTTGCCCTGCTGTGGAGCTGTGTGTCCTTCCCAGATACTTCTCCCTTCATTATTTCCTTCCTGAGCTGTGTTCTGGGACCAGCACAAAAGAATGGAACGGGAGGCAGAGATTGTGCAGGAGAACAAAAGCCCTTCAAATAACTCTTTTAGACACTTTTCACACTTTAATTGAATAAATTGTACAGAAAATCCTATGTCTGCGGTATACAACTCCCCAGGTGCTCTCAGCTACCACATCCACAGCTGCTTATATTCAAACTAGGTAATTTAATACACTTTTATCTGTATATATTGTACAGTGTCTTTTAAAATCAAATGGCTGTGAATTTTGACTTGGAACGAAGCAAACACCCTGTGAAGGGACGCTGCCTCCCTCCTTGGATGCTGCAGTTCATCTCTGAGTATCTGAGCACCGTTAAAAAAAGCCCTTTATGCTGATGTAAAAACTGTTTTCAACCAGTGCGTAATGTCTCTAACATGACATCCATGCACTAAAAAATGTATGGCTCATGGCAGTTGGCAAATCAGCCCCTGCCTGGTGTTCCCCGAGGGGAGGGATTCATGCATGAGGCTGCCAAAAGAAGGGTCATGATTCAGTTTGGCAGGGGCATAGCCTGGACACATTTTCCTTTAATTGCTCCTTGTCATGTGAGATGTGGTCCTGGGTGACACCGTGGCTAGAATAACACAGAAAATAAATGCTCACTATCTCGTCCATGCCAGAATCTCTAAATGCTCTGTTTATTTTGCCAGTGATCATTAGACAAAAAAATAATTAGTGTTTCATTTTCTCCCAGCCTTTTTTCCCCCCCTCACATGTGTGATGCAGGAGTCAACATAAAGGAATGGCAGTGCGTGTAACCATTTTCCTGGCTGATCTCTAATCTTACAGTCAACTCCTCATGCCTCACTTTGTAACTTCATCAGTACAGGGAAGAAAGGCTAAAGAATCTTTTTAAGTGTCCCTGGAAAGCCTGATGGCCAGGGATGTCCTACAGGTCCTTCACAGCGGGAAGTGCTGTAATTGTCAGGTCAGCTCCATGTCCCTCCCCTGAAGAGCTGCTCTCTGGTGAAGGGAGGGAAGGAAATGTGAACAAGATTTTACAAATTTGGCATATGTCAGAGCAACTGCAGAGGCTGGAAGTGACCCAGCAGCTACAAACTACAGGGAAGAACATAATTCTGAACACAATGAAACTCCTGCTGCACCTGGGCAACCTGCAGACCAGGTTGGGTTTATTGGAGATGCAGTTTTAGAACTGGGGAGGAAGGAGCTGCCTCTGCTCCAGAGTGAAATTGCTGGAGATGGGGAACATTACAGGGAGGGATGGGAATGTTTTTTTTCATATTAACACATGACCAAGGTACATGATTCCCTGGTAAGACACCGTGCCTCCAGGAGGCAATCCCATGGTCTGCATATTATTGCAGTCACAGTCCCTTTACTGGGCTCAGATCTCACAAAATGGTATAAACTGACCATGAAGGACTGCAGAGCATCCCACTGTCATTGTCCCACTGCGTACAGAAGTGTCCTGGCCTGTTTGATGTGTCCCCCTGACACAGGGCTGAGCTCTGCCAGGGGACACTGGCCTGGCCTTGGGGCAGCTGGGGAAGCTCCGGCCCAGGGCAGTGCCTGTGGCAGCAGCAACTGAGGGTGGCTGAGGGACAGGACCCTTGGCAGAGCAGCAGGGCAGGCCAGCAGAGGGGACACCTCAGACACAGCGTGAGCAGTGACCCAAAAAGTCATCCAGAAGAGCCAGACCACCCTGGCTTTCCAGCTGATCCTTTACAGGCACCAAGAGAAAGGTCTTTGTCTCACTTGTCCCCAGTAAGCTCCTTGTGCAATTATCATTAAGAGTGTGTCAAGTGTTTGAAGGTATCGGCCATTTAATTGTATAAAAGCAAAGGTTTAACCACAAAAGCTGCCAGGCACTCCCACAATTATCATTCATCAGCCAAACAAAATGTCCTCGGGTTATGTATTCATCAAATGGTTATTGATTTAAGCTTTGGGCATTTTACAAGATTAGAAATTATTACTTGTGATTTAAATAGTGTTTAGAGGACAGAAATCAAATATAAACCAGTGTGTTTATAAAACGACAGGCTTTTATAGAATTGCACAACAGAACTATTGTAGAACAGGAGCCTCCTTCCAGTGCTTTGAAACTAAAGAATGGTCTCTATACACAATTAGCTGAGTATTAAAAATACAGTGGGCTCATTTTTCATGTCAAGGGTGCTCTTCCCTGTGACTCTGTTCAGAGTATTAGAGAATATCAGGTACTCTGAAAGTCTTTGGAATTAATGCGGGAACACAGAAACATGAAAGGCTTCTCTGCTTCTTCCTCTTCTCTTGTTCTAACAGCCTAATTAGTCAGAAACGCCTGAAAAATGACAAAACTCCTTTGGTTTTCATTTGAAATGCAGACAGCAGTCATGGGTTGGGTATTTGGACTCTGCTGGAACTGGGGGCTGGTCACTCAGGAGAGGTGCTGGCCAAGTGTGAGGGAAACCCTCCCACCCAGAGCGGGAGAAGCCCATCACCCCAGACACGGGTCAGCAGCTCATGGTCTCACACAGAAATGCAGAGCTCCTCGGGAGGACAAAGCACTGGCAGGCTGTGTCCAGGACGGAGATATAAATACATTATCTACTGAACTATGGCTCTGAAACAGCTCGATCACATCAAAGCAACCATGCCCTGCACGTGGAGCTGATCTTTGGGCAGGGCTCAGTGGGGATGTCACAGGCACTGAGGATGACCCGAAGCAGCCCAGGGCATCCCTGCCACAAACACCACTCGAGATGGGCAGCCTGGGCACATTCCCTGTGTCCCAGCCCTTGAGGAAGCTCACTGAGGGCTGTGTTTATATACACAAAAGCTATTATCATTTAATGTTTTCCCTTGGCCTTTGTAGGCTTGGCCTCTCGAAGTGTGACCTTTGTTTACAGGTGAAATGTGTTTTAAGTGAAGGGCATCTCTCACAGCAATTTGTCTGTGTCTAAAGAGCCGGGGGCAGGGGCAGACATTTACTTACAGAACCTTTAGACTACTTTAACCAGGCCTTTGGGACCTCCCTACTGACCAGCCTATAATGTGGCCCTCTGTAGCATTTCTCTGTGCTATTTCCTTTAATTGACTAACCTCAACTCTGGCTGTTCAAAATCACTTTAACCCAAACATGCCCCCGGTCTGAAGCTCCTAATGACCTTCCCCTGGCCCTAAACACATATGCTGAGACAATGCAAACATCATTTGGAAGATGAGTAAATTCAATAACTCAATTACCACTGCACCAAAATACCATTTATCAAAGCCTGGCCACAGCAGTTCAGATCTTTAGCTCTCTCTGTTTCGATGGCCCGGCATTTGGGTGAAAGTAACTAATCGATTTAGGAATGATTAAATAGAAATTTGTAACACTTGGCATTATTAAACCTTCAATCTTCATTACAACTGCTTAACAATTACATCATGGGCTGTGTAAAATGCATTAACAGGAGCTGGAAACAATCTCCTCATAAATAAAGACAGCAAAGGTATTAGACTAGTGTTCAATAGGTAGTCTAATAAAAATACATATATTGTGGCATTATTAGTAGGTTGTAAATTCTGAACTTTGGAGGAGCTTCAAGCCTGAAAAATTTAAAAAGCCCAACCCCAGCTGGTATCTAACATTGAACTCATTTATTTTAAAAGGTCTAATTTAGTGGCAGAGCCAGCAGCCTGAGGGCTAGAGCTGAACAACAGGTCACCCCTCCATCCTTCTCTAAGAGGAGAAACACTTTACAGCCAGCCCAAATCCCAGGTTCTCTCTCGGGCTCCACACTCCCATCCTTTGCCTGAAGTTTAGGGAGTTTTTAGTTCCACCTGCTCCTTTTGACATGCAAGAGAGGGTCCCCTTTTCCTCTTTCAGTACCAAAACATTCCCTGTTTTATTTAATTTTTAAATTTTTAAAATGATTTTAAAAGTCCTGTAAAATTCTTTCACCTAATTTTCCTGCCGTCTTTGTCAAAGCCTGACCTTCCCACAAACATCCAAATGGGGCAAACCATTCTGCTCATTTTGGAGGCTTCACTTCTTGCTAAAAGAAATCACAGCACTTAAAAAGAAATTACCCAGGCTAGCTATTATACAGATTCATTTGGTCTGTGGATCACTAATCTAAAATATATGTGTATGTCCTAACACTTGGATGCTAATACAGCAGATCTCACAGTGAAATACTTGCCTCATTGAAATTCAGTATTTACATTAACTTTTGCGTGTACTGAATTAGCCCTAGACCAGCTCCTTCCATAATCTGACAGATACATTATTCCAGTAAAATGTTTGGACACTAGAATATTTCCAAGGCATGTTTAGAAAAAAATACAGCATATTTTGAACAGTTAAAGACACCTTTTGTATGAATTGTCACTAACTGTATCTCAGTCATTAATGTGAAATACATAAAGCACTTTTCCCAGGCAGAGGAACGTGTGTTCCATGGATGTTTAGTGCACAACAGGGCTGTTATTAAACTTCCACAAATATGATTTTGGGAAGTTCTGCTCCTCTTACCAGCCAGTTCTGATAATCAGCAGTGAAGTCACACATGTTAACTGTAACAATATTAGACCATGGATTGATTGTGGGCTGGGAACTGGGAAAGGTGTTTTATCTCAAGGCTACTGGTTCGATTTATCCCAGGTCAGTGGCTGCTGAAATTTGTTCCAGCTGAGTGAGCGTCACTGTCCCATGGGAAGGGGCTGGGTGGGCCTGCATCAGGATCTGGGGAATCTCATTAAAATCCTACAGCACTCAGTATCCTTAAAACACAGCCAAGATGCTAAAAAATAAAGTATTAGCCTATTGCTCCAAATCAACAGGCTTACAAGTCGTATTGAAGTAATGGGGGCGGAAGTTTGTTTTGTTTCTGGCTCTCATATCCCACAGTGTTTCTCTAAAAACAGAGCTTGCCCTTAAAAGGCAAGGAAAGCTGATGACACTGATCCAGAGGGATGAAGCACATCTCTACACCCACAGCTTTAAAAGCCAAGTCCCAAAGTGTCTGAAGTCAACAGAAGGATTTCTGTAGACTTCAAACGCCTTCACATCAAGCTCTGGGGAGCACACGTGTCCCGTGGGAACCTGAAGAAAGTATCAAAGAGTCTCAAAATTCAGATGCTTCCAGTTAAGTTTATTTTATGTCCACACCACACTGCATCAGAGATTATCTCTGTGACTGATATAAATGTAATTTCTGTAGAGCAGGGCTAACGTCACCAGTGCCCCAGCCCAGGCAGATCACGTCCCAGGGCTGGCATCTCAAACCCTGGTGTGACAGAGTCTGTTTTCATTATTTTTCAAAATAATATCTTAACCAGAAAATGTAAAGTACACCTTAACATTCGACAGCCTAATGAGGTGTATTTGCATTAACTCCCCAGGCTTGAATATAAATTTAGGATTCTGTTGGTGGTCTGAACTAATTCCCACATCACTGTCTGTAGTCCAGAGGTTTTGAACCCTGTTGATGCAAACAGGTGTTTCTAGGTTAATTATCTAAGCCTGATCCTATATTCCATGTACAAATAAACTACTTAGGTCATACACCTGCGCTTTGCATCCAACTTTGTACTTGAGGCTTGTATCTGAAGTTCTGAATCTTTATTTTGACCAAAATATTTAGCAGATGTTATAAATCCCAGAATATCATGGCATCAGTAATTCAGGCATTGAAAACAGCCAGTGACGAGCAGACAGCTCCTTTTAAATTAAGATTGCAAAGGTGCTGCAGCCAGGACTAGAGAATTAAAGCTGAGCCCAGTCCCAAAGCCTCTGATAAAGTGTGCTAGTTGATCTCTGACTGAAGGTTCTCTAACACCAAGTCGTGTCTACTCAGACTTTTCCTTCAGTCCCAGGATGTGTGAAGCTTGGACAGACAGCTGAGCTTGGTTAGGGGTGACAATGACTGGGCATCTTTTCAAATGTTTAACTTTGCTGAGCTTTGTTTAGCTTTTGCAGACAGTTTTAAGAGCCGCTACTGACGTACATCCCGCCAAGCTCTGCGCTGGGAGAGCTGCGGGGTAATGGGCAGCAGATGGGGGAAATCCTGCCCCAAGCATGGCCGGGGCCTTATCAGCTCACAGGACATGGTCCTTCCTGCCTCCTCGCAAGAAAGACACTTTGAAATGGTTCCTAAACCAGCAACATATCCCTCGTGGTATGGCTGTAAGGACCAACTGCTGTAGGGTGAAGACCACAGTCTTTGGGATACTGGGAACAGTCAGAGCTCAAACACAGTAAAGATGTTTGAGTTCAGCTCTCTACACTTCCCCTTGGTAGTTCTTCTGTTTTTGTTTATTTACGGAGAAATAAAGAGTATAATGGGGAACAGTAAAGCTAATCTAAAACATTTCAGCTGGATGTGTTTGAGTTGGCAGCACAGTAATAACTGTAATAATCTCACAACAGCACTGGGTGTCTCAGAGAACGAATCCAGCCTTCACTCATAAATGTCCAAGTGTTTATGGAGGAGGATAAATCCATTCCCTGAGTTCACCAGCTGCTACTGAACAAGTTATCACCATTGTGTTTGAGCTTTTCTGTAGGTGTTGCTGGGGAGCTGTGCCTCGTCAGACACCTAAATCATCCAGGCACAGTGCTGGGAGTAACACACTGCGCTGGCTGCAAACGCCACCCAAGTGTGACTACCTGACACTGCTTTTATTTGATATGAAATACACACCCAGTGGTGCCAGTCTGGTGTCTGGGAGATGTTGGCACAGATATTCTGATTATGTTGTCATCAAGTGTCACCTCTGTGCTGAGCCTGCTCTGTACTGCTGTGATTCTCTGGCTTGGATTGGGAGGGATGTTTGAGGATACAGCAGGTGGTAGATTAAGAGACCCACTGCCATGGGATGCCCCAATCACTTCAAAAGGAAAATTAACAAACTGATAAGAACGTGGAGAATTAATGGCTTTTCCTTGAATTTCAGCCTGTCCTGTTTCTCCCTTCTGAATGTGTAAGGTTGGCTCTCCAAAGAAACCATGGAGAAAAGGGCATTAATCTCAATGTCCATCTCATTCATTTGCTAGAGCCTATATACCGATTATTCTTACAGAACATAGAGCTCAAATGCACTCTTTAATTCATGCTTAAAGTTCTGAGAACTTCATCTAAAGTTGTAACTAAACAAAGAAAAGCCCAGTGTAACCAGGTGAAATTTTTTAAGAGAAATTTCAGTTCTCAAATGTATTTTTTGTGTTGGTGTCTTCAGTATTCTCAAGCAAACTCAAATTTCTAAATTACAACCTCTGAAAAATGCAGTTACTGATGAGGTACCAAACCAGCCATACGTGTACTGGTGCAAATGATACCATTCCAACACAATAATCAAATGAGTTTCTCATAAACTCTCCTGTAATCCAATAAAGTAACAGCCTTTGTTACAAAACCTTTATCAATCTCAATCTGTAATATTTACATACATATCACAGGGCATGAAAGGGACCTGGAGTAACTGACAAGCAAACTGAGATAAATGACAAATAACCATCATTATGGCAAAAAAAAGCAAAAGGCAGCATCATGTAGAAACTTTATCAAGTAATTAATGATCTATCTGGGAATAATTACATGTGACTCACCACTCCCATTTTCTTAAATGAATTTAAAAGCTATTAAATACCCCCTCAACAATAACCAGCATGTGAGACGCAGCTTTGCCTCTTTTGTCCACAAAATTTTATCTTAATCAGGGAATATGGAGAGTCTCGAGGAAGGGCGGGCGAGCGGATACAGCTGTCAGGTAGTGAGGGATGTGTGTGCTCGTAAGGAAAAGGCCGGATAACGGATGGAGATACAGAGCCTTGGATAGCAGCAGGGAGATGTTACCTACAGAGTACGGGATGAACTTGGGGACTGTGTCTTGTTATGGCTGGTACAAGGTGGGCCCAGGGAAGGCCTGTCACAAACACTCTGGCATTTCTGGTGTGCAAAGCCAGGCTGGGAGCAGGATGTTCCATGCTCAGGGATGCCAGAGAGCAGAAAGGTCTGAGGGGGATTTAAGTGCAGAAGATGTTTTATGCACGTGCTCCCCTAGAAGTCTCGCACTGTGCTACCTTCTTGTTAGGAGAATAAACACAAGTGATGATGAGTGCAACAATGAGGACCTGAACTGGGGGGAATTGGACCCAGTGAGAGTCACAAGCTCAGCAGGAGAGATAAAAAATGCATTTTCAGTCCTTTTCCTGTGCAAAAGGTTAAGGTGTTACTCGAGGCTGTGGATAGCGTGGGTTTGAGGACAGCACTGCATGGAGGTTTCTTACCGAGTACCCTAAAGACTCTGAGATTATTATGAAAGTTATTTGCTGCTTTATTTTAAAAATAAAGCAATTCAAGTACTTTTTTTGCTGGGATAGGGATGGAAAGAACCTCCCCACCAGACTGATCTGCTCAGATTGAGCAAGGAGCGTTTTGCTTTTGCAGCTTGGCTTAGGTAGAAGGGAAGTGCTGAATTGCTTGGGGTGGTGATGGCTTTCTGAAAAAAGAGAATTTAAAGCTCCTGGGAGTTTTCAAATTGAACTAAATAAATTAACCATTTCTATTTGACCAAATTTTGTACCAAGTCCTGTATCAGTTCTACTTCATGATGTTTTAGGATGAGATTATTTTGCCTTTATTTTAAGATTTCACCCCATTTATCTGCCTAGACTGTAACCTTTCTGGGCAAAGTCTGTGTTGATAAAGGTATGCACGATAAAGTCAATGCTTCAGCTGCATTCTCTCCTCATCCACAAAGAATGCAGCAGAACTCACATGCACAGACACCAAAGTCATCCTCATGGAACAAAACTCCCTCTTACAGTATGCAGCTGTTTCAGTTCATGATTACAGCTGGGCTTTCTTCTAAAGCTAAAATTTGCTTTAAAATTGTACAGAAATTTCACTTATGAGTCAACTTTAATGTCACATACAACCTAAATATCCCAGAAAAAAAAATTCATCAAAACATCAGCAGCCTTTAAATATTCTATTTCAAAAGACACAGTCTTTGCCATTAAATCCTTTTTTTTCACCAACAAAACTATATTATGCAAACTTGGTAAGTATATGACATAGTTTATTGTCATTATTGGCATTCTGTATGAGTGCTAATGACCTTGCATAAAGCAGACATAAAGTATTTTCACATGTCATCCCTCGAGTAGCTTTATGGAAATGCACGGGGTGATTGTGTACTGAGCTCCTCAATTAAATGCCACAGAAAAAGTGACTTTGGTAAGGTTTTGCCATTTGATTTCCTGGGATGATCCCATTCCCCCAAGTGACAGTAACCTACTTTTATGCTAAAGGGCAGTGGTTTTAAGGACCATGTCAAAAATCTGTGCCTGTTGTAGCTGGCATTTAATTTCAACTCAATAAATTGCAATTTGATTGGGGAGACACTTGCTTTAAATATCCAAATGCAAGCATTCAAAGACACTATTTTCATCTGAAAGGAAGAAAAATGAATACTTTCTGTGCAAAATTTTAAATTCTTCTGTATCGAACCATAGGCCACGTTCACATTGGACTTTTCACATCACACAGGACGTGTATGAGATACGTAGAAAACAGATGTTTAAAAACATGAGTTGGTTTGATCTGGACAAACTGACAGGAATGTGGTACACACACACACCTACTCAGTTTTGTAGTTATTCCCAAGCCAATGCACATAATGAGGCAAAGACAGTTTCACACAGGCACTCTGCAGTTAAAGCAGATATATCTGTAAATGTGTCTGTTTGTGGAGGCATCAGCTTTTGTTGCAGCTTTTGGATCCAGATGTGAATCTTGGAGCTAGAGCATTCCCAGCTGCCATCCTGGCTTTGGCCATTTGCTGTCCTCTCACTTGAGTGCTTGATTTAAAGCTGGCTTCAAAAGCACACCTGATGTTCCCAGAGAAGCCTTCTGGAACTAACGTGCTGTGCTTGAAGTATTCTCAAACAGCTCAATGAAATGCAACACAATGGAGGAACATGTGTGCATCCTGTTTGTGTAACTTCAGCTTCCCCAGGTGCTCCTGGATTAAATTCTCCCATCTTCAGCAGTTTTGCTCCAAAAAACCCCCCAAACCAAGCCCCCCCAGATATTCTACACCGAGTAATAAATATGTAACAACGTGATATATATTACTTTAATTGTTTTGTATCTCAGGATCAACGTGAAACATAAGAAAATAGTTGCATTCTTTGTTTGCAACAGATTTTTATTGTGCACTAGGCAACATATCCTGGCATCTCCTCACAGGAAAGCTGGTTTTCCTTAAAGAACTCCTCTTTTGTCCTCTCAGTTTGAAGGCGAGCAGGCTTCCTCTGGGAAATAACACCTGAGCTGACAAAAAGGATTGTGCAAGCAGCTTGTGAGCTTCACATTTCAAGCTGCTGCTTGTGACAACGCGGAATTAAAGCCAATGCCCCTCTTGGCCTGGGAATTAGTGCGTGGATGGACTCCAAGCAGGGCAGCACTTCACTCAAACCCCATTTCACAGAGATAGCCGAGCTCCAGAAGACAGACCCACCGTGTGGGGTTCGGAGCAATTCCCTAATCCAGCCAACCTTGGCCAAGGCTTCCAGCCTCAGCCTGACACGAGGGCTCACTGTGTTCCCTGTGCCAGGTCCCACCAGCCAAGAAATGCACGCTGAATTGCATCAGAAGGAAAATAAAACTGGGATTATTTAATTTGACATCGACTTCTCCTGAATTTGGAGCTTTGCAATTGTACAGTGTGGTGACTGAGCACCTCTTCCAAGCCTGGGCTTTTTCTGTCTGTAAGGAATAAAATCACAAGCGTGGAAGAGTTTCACCCTTTCTTCTTGCCCAGCACATAGGGAAAATATGGGGAATTGTTATCTTTGGCCTCCGCATGACGCTATGAAAGTGATGCATATAAAATACGTGTTGACAGAAAGCTGAAGTGCCCTGCTCTTTTCTTTTTGATCATCTCCACTTTAAATAGCTTCAACTCCATGTAATTCTTCCTTTCCATCTAATTTGCGGGTTGAAGAAGTGAAAACAACTGTTTCCAAAGATAAACTCAAGGAATTAAAATTATACTGTTCTTTAGTTCCTTGCTCCTCTGCTGGTAAATTAATTAATAAATGGTAATATTAATACTTATGATGAAAATACATCGTATAATTGCCCTGCTTAATAGATAAAGACCCATGAGAAAGACAAAGCAAAAAAAAATGAATTAAAGAAAATTAGGGTTTTCATTTTGGGCACGAAGTTTTGAGTTGCAAATGAAGATAAGAAAATGAACCACATTTCCTGTTTATGTTACCGAGATTCTCATTAAGGTGTCTCCTCTTTGACCTATGTTGTTACGAGAAAGAAGCTAAGGCAAGCAAGCTTATCCTAATGAGAGGCAAGAATATCCCTGCTTTTTCACAATTAGAATAAATGTACTGGGGAGCCAGATGGGGCCTTTAAAATTTTCCACAATTATATGCCTGCTGCAGATAATGGCAAAGACCTCACAGTGGCTATGTTAAGGCAACACTTAAATGAACAGATTAGCAAATTTTTGCTTTTTAGCTTCATTTTTCCTCCTTTCGTTGTGTTTTGATGTTTGGTGTGTTCTGGGGAAGAGGGAAGAGGGGGGAAAGAGGTGATTTACTGGAATGTTTTCATTTCAAATGATAAATTTCATACAGCATAACTAGAAACAGTTTTTTACTTGATAAAAGGCGAGCTGAATGAATTACAAAAATACCCACCAAGCCTATGGTGGCTTTCATAAGCAGCAACTAATTCTGTCATTGTTATCTAACTAAAACACCAGTGTCCTTGATTCTACCACAACCTTCGTTGTTGCTTCTCTGCTTATAATTCCCCTGCTTTCCTCACGTGTCTCACATCCCTGGCTCTGCCACAGCAGCTCCTTCAAACCACATCATGGGTTTCACATCTTTCTCTGTATTTAGTGGCTTTTGCATGCCTGTGATTCTGTACACCTGCTTCTTGCTGATCAAAAAATACCCTTTTTTCCTCAGAATACACATTTCCTGGGTTGTTTCTAAATATTCCGGGAAAGAGTGGCAGTAGGAGTCAGAGATGTTGTGCTCAAGTACACCCTTGTGGTTCAGTGGCTTCAGAGGGACCTGTGCACGAGATACTGGTGGTCTCCAAAAATCAGACCCCTTCACGACACCTGAAGCTGGATGTTACCAATGAAGTGAAAAAAGAGACTGACTGAGCATTGTCAAATTGTGCTGTTTAGTGTAGTTCAAACATTTATTTCCAAACCCTTCACTTGCCCTTTCCTTGGGAAGCCCCTGGCAAGAACAGGAGTGAGTTTGAGCGAGTTTGGATGACCACGAGGAGGAGAAAACTCCACACAAAGAGTCTGTCTCAATACAAGTACAGTGGAAAGCAGTGAAAAGCTGCTTCAAAACTTAAACCCAGTTGTGCTTCGCTTGATTTAAATCTGAAGATAATCAGGAAGCAAATAACCAATACCCGCCTTCAACCTCCCTGCGGTATCCGGACCATGGGTTTATTTAACTGCACTGACTGCTGAAAACAGTCATTCAGGAAAGCATATTTTGGCACCATAAACAAAGTCCAATTATTTCATTTTTACCATTGCACTCAACAAAATTACCAATAAATAAAACAATTGGCAAGGCTTTAAGATCCATGAGAGTATCCAGCAGTGCGACAAACAAAACAATCGAGTTACAACTGTTATAAAGTGGGTAATAGACACAGTGGGCCCAATTTTCCCAACTTTACAATAATTTGAAAAGCCCTGCAGAGCTCTTTTCACTTGTTCATCTTACTTCCTTCACTGGGGCTCATAATTAATTTAAACCGTGCAATTCACAAACAGTTGCTCCATTGTATTGTCAACTTCGTGGAGTTTTAAAATTGTAGGAGCACTTACTGGAAATAATGATGGAAAAACTGAAATTGTGGTTGCATCTACCTTGGCTGCTTGCATTGAGTTAGCATCGCTCAAGGTCTGTCTGCTCTGCACTCAGGGCATTGAGTGATTGCTGGGTCAGTTTTCCACCAGCTTTTTTACTCCTGGGGCAGGAGCCGCTGGATGAGCATGGAGCACAGCTGGAGCTCAGCCTCTGTGATGCTCAGGAAGGTAAATCAGTTCACAGAAATCACCTTCTTGGCTAATTGTCTGTATGGGTGCACCCCTGTACCAACCAAATTCTGGCCAAAAATGGCATGAGAGCACGCTGGCTTTCCATGAAGTACTGCTAAGAAATGATCACAATCAAAGGATCACAGAATGTCCTGAGTTGAAGGGGTCCTAGAGATCGCCCAGTTCCAACTTCTCTGCCATGGAAAAGGACACCTTTCACTATCCCAGGCTGCTCCAAGTCCCGTCCAGCCTGGCCTGGCACACTTCCAAGGATGGGGCAGCCACAGCTTCTCTGGGCACCCTGTGCCAGGGCCTCACCACCCTCAAAATGAAGAATTTTTTCCTAAGACCTAATCTAACCCTGCTCTCTGTTAGTGTGAAGCCGTTCCCTTTGTCCTGTCACTCCAGGCTCTTGTCCATACTTTCCCTCCATGTTTCTTGCAGGCTCCCTTCAGGTACTGGAAGGGACAACTGGCTCACCCCAAAGCTTCTCCAGGCTGAATAAAACCGACACAGCCATAGATTCTCTTGCCTGCACCCTGTCCCGTGACACAGATTGTGTCAGCTCGGCACAGAAGTAGGTTTTTTCCTTCTCCTGCAAGGGGTGCACTCAAACACAGTGTTTCCTGTGGTGAGCCTGAATGTGGAGAAGAGCTGTTTGCACAAAGTCCCCAGCAATCACTCAGCAAATGTCTAAACTTCTGAAGGACGGGTGTGATTTCAAGGCGATGGAGATGGAAAGATTGCAGCCGGTCATGGCCCTGAGCAGCACAGGCTGTCAGCCCCTCTCAGGGATGGGGAAACTGGGCTGGATGGGAGCTTATAGACAAGAAGTTATTGACAATCACCTGATGAATGGTAACTCATTAAGCCGTGGGAATATTATTGCTTGCAATGCTCTGTCCATACAGTTAATCAATTTTCTAAGTGAATGAAACTGCATTAGGGTCACTTTAATTTCCAATGAGAATGTCGACACAAGCACTTAGTGAAGTTTGACTAATCTATTTCAAACAAACTTAGATTTGTTTCTCTCAGTAGCTGTATGTAGGCAACTCTTGGACAGGATCAACAAAGCTACTTCAGGATTAACATGCCAAGGAATTCTGCCATTTCTCATTTCTCAAAGCGTATTTCACCTCAGCACCTTCCAGATACAGCTTCAAGCACCTGCCCTTCAAGCTGATGTTGAAGATTTACTTCAAATCCAAAGGGACAACAGACTTACTCTGTCTTTGTGGTAAATGTCTTATTTTTTCATTAAAGGGCTGGATGGAAGTGACAAGAAAGTGAAAATAAAAAAAAAGGAAAAAGAAAAAGGAGGTTTAATAAAGACCAGCAGTTGTCATATCACACAATCCAAAGGGAACGTGGGAAAAGCAAAGCATTAGCATAGTGTGCCACGCAGAAGAATCATCACACTGATCCTAGAGAATCGAAAAGGCACCCTCATCTCCTTGAAGCTGATGGGAATTTTGCCACTGACTTAGTGGAGACGGGTTTACACCCACACTGTCTAAGGGGAATGCTTTGCTGCTGAAGCACACCATGGCAGCCACCCCAGAAAAACAGCAGCCTGCTGCACCACGACAGATGCTGACTCAATCCAAAACCTGTTCTTAGCTCAATGACTGAGTTTTTGGCACGGCTTCGTACCTGCTCTTGTTTCATTTGCTACAGCCTTATGTGGGGATGGCACAAAGCTCAGTGAGAGAATCTTCTAACAAACGTGAAATGGAGATCACAGGATCCCAGGACATTGAACAGTGGCAGGACGAGAGGACTGGAAGCAAATGCTAAAGGAAATAAAGATTCATTTCCTGCCCTGAAATATTCAGAAACAAAATCAAATGATTAAACTTTATTTCATCCCATGAAAAGATAAAATTTTTGAAAAGCATCTCCTGTGTTCAAAACATTTTGTATACAAAATCAAATAATTTTCTTCATCTAGTTCCTTTCTACGCAAGCAATTTTGCCACTGCCCTGGATGTTCTGGTAGGCAGAAAACCTGGTCAGGGATTAAAACAACTTTATCGTACTGTCTGTTAAGGGATCCTCAAAACATGATGTGGCCACTGCCCTATTTCTGACTTACACTGAAGTTATTCCTCAAGTTACCTGTCCTGTTGGTTTAACACGGATTTGTTTAACAAAAGTATCAGATTATTTTAAATACTAACCAGCCTCCAAGGAGTAATTACAGCAACAAAAGAAGCAATCACCTGAACACAACTGGGTATCTGTTATCTCTTACTGGTCACCCCAATGGCCCAAATAAACCACAGCAAAGGCCCTGATTAGTTCTGAGCAGTCTGATGGATGGTTCAGCTCATAACAAAGCCTTTAACCCACAACAAGAATTGGTGCACCACAGTGAAGAATTCTTCATACTTGTTCAAGAAATTCATGTACCCAGGAATAGTTAAGTACAAAAAGCTCGGAGTTTTGAAGTAATTCTCAGCCAGTTACAGACTTTTTGCAATCCAAGGGAGCGCTGTCCTGTATGGACTGCGAGGACTCGAGCCATGGGCACAGGAAGGGTTTTCCTGGGAGGAATCCCTTAGCAAAGGAGCTGTAGTATGAAACTCTAGTGAGTGCCCTTCCCTTGTTTTTCTCCAGAGCAGTCTCCATGGAATCCATTTCAGCAACCTTGTCATGGCTCAGTGTGAGACGGGCCAAGAGGTGAAGGATGGTGCCTCTTCTGTCCAGTGGGATTGTCAACCATGTACAAAGAGTATTCAAATGATCTCATTAGCCTACAACCCTACTTCCAAAGATCCTTTCAGATGCCCATGGAAAGACAATTCCTGTTAGGCTGGCATAATTTCCATCTGATATTTTTTTCTTAAAAAGAACGGTGCACAGTTGGCTGCAAGCTTTTCATGCTTATCTGGGAGTAAATACCATAAATTTGGGGCTCAGTAATGTTTTTACTTCTATTAATGTTTATTTTGATTATTACTCACAGGAGAAAAGACATCTAATTCTAGAAAATAGCTGCAACATATTTCATACCGTGCAGGAAATCAGCTTGCACCTAACCCACCACAGGCATGAGAGGGAGTCAGATATTACGGAAGGAAAAAAAGTTGCTTTTAAGGTGTTCCAGCTCCATTCCCTTCTTGCTGTTTTGGATGCTGAAGAGCCATCCATCTCTGCCTGTCTACAGCCAGAGCACATCCCTTTCCCAGGGAAGCCAATGCCATTGATTAGGAGGAGAACTGCCTAGTTAGCTGCCCATCCATTCTGGAGAAGGGAGAGACCTGGCCATGTGTTACATCCTAATCTCCAGTGTTACAAACAGGCCCTGCTTTGCCTGGAATTAATGGTTACAGACACATCGATCCCATGGCAGAAAGGTCACAGTCCCCAAAGCCAGACACATAAAAGAGAAAAATGGAGATGAAAAGCCTTCACTCTTCCAAGTGAGTGCCCGGCTGCTGAGCTGCTCAGCATCTCCCCAGAGTTCTCTGCATCCAGGCCTGGGATGGGGAGCTAAGATTTGCCTGAGCTGCAATATCCCAGTTTACAATAGCCCAGTCTGCAACATCCCAACCTTTACAAGGCTCATCGTGATTACAACAAAACCATGTTTTAATCACAAAGAATGTCACCTTCATGTTAAAACGATCCAGACAGTTTTCAGTGGATGTGGTTCAGCAGGGTCCTCTGAGGCTGAAGTGTGCCCATGGTATTATCATTGTTTTATTCTGAATGAAGAGAGAAACTAATTCACTGTCCTTTTGTACTGGGGATAGAATAATGCATGTGATTTTCCACTTTGAAAGGATATTTAATAATCCCATTTAATGTTGAGTTAAACATTTCATTGTTTGCCATGACTAATCCACAGATTTGAAGGGAAAATTCCACTTTAAAGTGTAATGGAGCTTCTCTGTTCCTTCACTTTTGAATTAGTACTAACACAATCTTGAAAATAAGTACCAATTTGTGGAGATATTTTGCAGCACGTGTCCTAACACACTTATCCTAAGTGCAGTTAAATAGAGGGTGCTTTGGATAACAAATGCAAATTCGGTCAGACTGGTAAAACCAGTGCAATCTTCAACAGAGAAACCTTCTAATTAAATGAATAAACTTATTCTGAAAGATGTTCAATGAAGGATGCAGAATAGGATTATTCTACTCCATCAAGCACCCTTTTGATGTTTAATGAAACTACAACACCAGGTAAATTATGGGTTTGTGTTCATTGCACACTTTTTAATGAGATTATAAAGAAAAATCCAATATATTACAAGTGGGTTAAATATATTTTTATATCTCTGTCTGGAGAGGCAACCTCCAGAATGATCACTTAGAAATATGTAGCTGACTACTGGGAGAATACTGAAAGAAACACACTGTTATTAAAACACAGAAACCACAGAACTGTTGCTATTTTCAATCTGTCATGGCTAGTGAATACAATATAAAAATATGTAAATATTTATGGGTGCACAGTAATGACCTATAACAACAAATTCCATTACAGTATTTTTAAAGAAATACAACTGCCCTAGCCATTTTTGGTATTTCCATATTTTAAAAAAAAACCACTGTAGGTGTCAGGATTAAGGGGAAAGAGGCACTGCAGCCTCAGGGGCCATGAGGCATGTGCCACACTGCACGGGGTTACAGCCCTGTTAACATTTCCAAGGAAATGAGCCTTATTATTCAAATACTTCAATTATATGAGCTCTCTGCCAATTTGAAGCAATTGAAAATGTCACACCTCGGCGTACGAGGGTGATACTGGTACCACATGGTTTCTGTGTAACCAGCCCTGCTGCTGGTGACAGCAGTGATCAAGCTCCCTGTGACACAAGGGGCACACAATCAGGCTGTGCAAGCTCCCACCTGGAATAACCTGTGGCACCACGCCACGGATCCTCTGCTGTGTCTCACCTGCTCACCAGAGCAGCTCCAAAGGCCACCCAAACCCACTGAGCTTCCTCAGAGAGGTTTGCTATGCTCACTGCCTTCTCCTGAGCAAAAGTTACACTGGTCTGGTGTCCACAGTGGGTCAGAAACACACCATCACCTCCAACTCTGCCCTAAGGAAGAGCCCAGCCCAGTCAATGTGTGTGGGAGCAGGACCCATTTATCTGGCACTTCTTGCAAGCCAGGCACTCTGCCTGCAAGACAAAGTCTTTAAATCCTGGCCAAATGGCTAAATCACTCCTCCTCCGCTTGTCAATGCTTGCTTTTGTGCAAAGACAAGTTGTCTGGGGAAGGCTGGATGCACATCTCAGCAGTCTGAATTGGACACAAACTAACTGGAAACTTCAGTGCAGATGAACTGCTGTCACCCCTGCTCTGCCAGCCGGGCAGCGGCTCCCAGGCGCTCTGCACCAGGAATCAAAGGAAGGCCGGATGAAAAAGAAGGATTTGAACACCACAGAATTCATCCTGCAGTTTCTCCTGAGATTATGGTGTTTGATGGCTCCAGCGCATCACAGATTCCGGGAGCTGCTGGGAGCTGTGACTGGAGACAGACAAACGGACATTCTCAGGCATAGATGTGTGAAATTTGGGGAAAAATTCAGTTCACTTGCTTCTAAATCCTCCACAGCTAAAACTAAGATCTGTCTGACAGCCATGTGACATAAATTGAGTACCTGTATTCAGCAGTTACAATTTTGATAAAACTTTTTCTTTTACTCAGAGACTTCGAGTCATCAATAACACCAGTTCCAACACCAAAAGCATCTTCATACAATAAAACTTGTAACTCAGGGAAAAGAATAAGACTCTTTTTCACAGAATCAACAGGAAAAGCGTGGTTACCAGGCTTGGAAATACTGGGAAAGAATATTTTTTTTCCTAAAAAGAACAAGGTTATGTATGCTTCAGACTCATTCACAGCCCACCCTATGGACTCATTGCTGTCTGAAGAAGGAGAGCCTGCACAAAACAGGTTCTGAGCCTTAGCTCATGTAAAGTACTATTGGACTCAGGAACATGAAATGCTGGAATTATGTCAGAAAACACAAAACTGCAAGTAATTTTAATTTTAGTAATGAAATGGAAGCACCTCATTTTGACTCCTTGTTCCAAACCGATTAAAAGTTGGTGAGTTTTGATAGGCTTTGGTTTAGGCACTATGACCTGTAAAGTCAATGAGATTGAGAAGGTGCTTAGTGTTCTGTCGGTAGGGCTGGACTGACACACACACACACACACAGACACTTCTGCAGGTCTGGTGACACCTTTGGCTCTGGCTGTCACCTCAGCTTTGGCTGTGGCTGCTGTTCCACCCCAGCTGCTGGCTGTGTGTCCATCCCTCAGCCTGGCTCACTCCTGTCTTTCTCACTCCCCTCACCAGTGCTGCCAGCTCAAACGCCAGGCTCTGAACTGGGCCCCTTGAAGTGCTGACACATGTCCCATTCCGTCACCCCTTCCAGAGGACGCTGATGCTGGAAGGCAGAGAGGGGCTTTAGGTGAACAGCTGGAGGTGCTCATGTCTTAGGCCACTGCAGCTGAACCTGCCAAACCTCGCCTCTCACAGCACACAGCTTACACATTCGGCTTCATGTGTGTGTGGAACCTCAGGATCACCAAATTGCTACTTTAAATATAATGCATTAGCCTGGATGAGATCGATTAAAGAAGAATGCAAGTAACAACTGGAACATCTGTGTGCTTCAGTAAAAACCACACTGTTAACACAATTTAGGGAAAAACAGGATGCCTAAACCTCGCACATAATTTAATAATATTCTTCACGATAAAGAAAAAGAAAAAAGATGTTATCTGCTCTCTTGATAAATGCTTCAAACTTACAGAGGTCTGATCTTCATCTGGTTTAACTCAGAGTGACTTCATTTAAGTCAGAGGAGCCATGAAAGTCAACAGCAGATGAAGAGCTGGCCCTCGTTTGCTATTCACTAATCTTCAGGGAAATCGTAAGATTATGGGCAGAATACTTTCTTTCTCCAAGATAAGGAAATATAATATCCCTAGAATACCTCTTATCTACCCTCCAATTCAATCTGGAAAGTCTTTCCTCTTTTCCAAGCTTTCTGCAGAATTTCTGTTCCACAAGCATAGCCTTTCCAAGTTTATTGGCATTTTTAATGTGTTAAAGCTGTCGCTCCATTTTTGGCCACAGATCCTTCTTTTCCTGAGTCCTCTCAAAAAATAAAAAACCTGTTCTTTTCCTGCTCCTTTCACTCTTCAGAGACATTTCTTCCATTTTTTGTGGATGGAAATATTTGCTCCAGTTCAATTCCCTTGAGCCTCTCCGTTGTGTTGGAGGTTCTGACCTTCTCAGTGCAGTGTGTGGGACAGGGCAAACCAGTGTGTGTGAGCTGAGATCTCAGCATTGTTTGCTCCGTGGCAATTCTCATCACCACCACACCTCATAGATGGTATAAAAGCAGACTGGATTCCAGAGAAACTCAGGAACTGAGCGCGTCCTCCCGTGTTCCTGGTGCTGTGGTGCCATCTAGTGAGTTAGTTACAGTACTCTGCCTGTCCGTTGTTGCACAAAAACAAATTTCTTTTTAAATATAATACTAAAAAAATGTACTGCTGTCCTCTACAAATGTGCAAAATGCCATAAGCAGAGTAATCAAATCAAATAAAATTTTTACCCAAACAGTGCCCTGAAGCATTTAATTCCCAAGGCACTGATTTAACATTCCACTGAAAGTATAAAACTTGAATCTTTGATAAAAGTCATTCCAAGCAGAAACAAAGATGCTTTAGTTAGTGCTACCCAGCTTGCAGACTAAACACATCACTTGTATAATCGATCTCAAAAAGCTGTTTACACTGTTTGCCACACTGGTACAGGGATGTGTAAGGGCCTGTTATTTACCTTGGTATTTTCTTGAAATCTGAAGTCCTGCAGAGCTTCTTTGTAGCAGATGCTCAAAATCACCAAGAAAAGTGGCTCAGTTTCGAAGGCAAGGGCTTCAAATGGGAAATTTTCCATTTAACCCTTCCCGTCCCTCCAGGTAGGACATAGGATTTCTTTCTTTAGGTCTTCATCTCCTTCAGGTGAGCTCCCTCTGAGCCACAACCGGAGCCCGTGGAGGGGACCCCAGGACTCCCCCATGAGAGCCCCAAAGAGCTTTTAATGTCACCCTGCAGCCACTGAACACTCCTCACAGCCCGGCAGCTCCACACCCAGCTCCCGGCCAGCCCAACCTTTCTCCACTGCACAGAAATGAAAAAACATTTTCCACCTGGTCCCATTTTGTCCTGGATACCATCAGGCTCCAGCTCAAACAGTTTAGAAGAGTCAGTGAAATCACACAGGTATTGTTTAAAGCCCCATCATTGTGTCATCTTGGTCTTAAAACTCCTGTAGAAAACATCATACGATCAAAAGCGCTTTCTTTTGTCTTATGTGTTTCCATCTCACCTCTACTACTGCTGCTCTTTATGATACTGTAAAAACCAGCCCAGACCTACAAACCAGCTCTCCCCTGTGATGGCTGTGACAGCTGGAGAGGCCTTCCACCCACGGGACTCCAAATCACGGATCTGATCCAAAATCAGTTAATGAATGTCTTTTCACCGATCTCAGAGGGGTCTGGAGCAGGCCTAACACCAAAGATGTTGTCTATTAAGTTAAATTCTGTTTCGGATGACATTCTGGAACTGTTGGCATAGTTCATATTTCAGTTTCCATTGTCTGCAAACAGATGAACCTAATATTTTACAACAGCTTTACGTAGAGATTGGAAATATGATTTACGTTATTCCTACTGCTGCTTTACTTCATTGAAGGAAATTGGTATTAAATTGTTGGATATATTTATGTGTCCGCATTTGTTACTACTTTAGCCTGTCTGAAGTACCTGCAACCTCCAATACTTCATTCTCACCATTAATTAAAACTCTTCCAACGTTAACACACCCAGGAAGGAGGACTGGGGAGCAAGCATTGTGTAACAGATGAACTCATATAAAATCTAAATGTGATTTAATTAGTTGATAATGGTTCATTAATTACAAAGCTAGCGAAATGAAACACACTGTTGTGGAAACACATAATGGAACTATTGAGAAAGAATAGATTTGTTTTTACTAAGTACTTGTCTGCTAAGAAAACCACCTGTGCAAATAACCGGCTCAAATCAGATGACAAGCAGATTTTTTATTGCACAAGAAAGATTTGGGTTTCCATGACAACGCACCCAGGTCAAAGCAGCAAATTATATATTTTTCTGCAATAAACATCTCATTTACTCTAAAAGGTTTAACATCCAGGTTTATAATGTGTCTAAAATATATTTATTAGCTAGCAATTATTTAATACAGCAGCTTCTGCCCAGAAATGGCTGTCCAGTGACTGGGGATACAGCTCCAAGTGTATGGGATCTATCCTAAGCCTTCTGGCATTTTAAACAAATGCTGTAATGCTGTTTGGCTCACAGAAACCTACTATGAGCTCTGGGGAGACCTAAGCAAACAGTTTAAATGTTATACAAAATTTTTTATTTAATTGAATTCAAGCATTTATGAAATTATATTAAATTAGGTCATATTCGTAGGTTATCCAGTATTTAACATTTTCACCAGTAATTGCCTATCCATCTAATTTAAAATTTAATGACATTATTTAAGAAAAAGGTTTTCTTGATCTGAGGGCAAATATGCTTTATTTATAGGCCCTTTCTCAGACGGAGAATGGAAAGTACAAATGTGTTACTCATTAAGGCCCACGTTGTTCCGTGGCTGGATCACTGAATCACTGCTTCCCCAGGGGGCCTACACCAAAAACCACTGCAGTCAGCAAAAGGAGAAAGGAGGTGTTCTCAATTCCAGCCTTCTGAATCGAAAAAACGATGAGTAAATCTCCCAAATAATGAGGGGTTTCATCCACCAGAGCTGCCTGGGAGTGGCTCTGAACTCGAACCCTGAGATCTGACAGAATTTTATCTCAGCTAGGGAAACGAAAAGGAGGGGACAGGCCACAGGCTGGAGCCCACCTTTGCTTTAGGTGTGACACCATGCCTTAGAAGTGCTGTTATATAAAATCCACTCCTCCCCAGAACACTCCACATCCCACAGGGAGGAGGAGGAGGAGGCTCCTCAGTGTCCAGCAAATGCTTCCAGGTCCCTTTTCACCTGACTTCGCAGGAAAATGCAGCTTGTACAAACGTGCTGTCTTATCGCCTTCCAGTAGCTCCTGAAGTTTTTGGCATGTTGGGAAGCCTGGAAGCTGCCCCAGCTGTCCTGAGAGCTCGTGGGGGCACAGGCCAGGGGGCTGAGGAGCACATTTTTCTCCGGGAAATCCACAGCATGTCCGAGTACTGCCCGGTGGCTGGGTCACACAGATACAGGGCTGAGGCTCGTGTGGGAGAGGCAAACAAAGGAAGAACTCTCTAAGAAAAATGGCTTTAATTTATGAGAAATTGCCTGATTAGCGTTTCTGGGCACAGAACAACTTATTTTCTTTCCTGTGATCAGCCCAGGCTACACAGTAGAACACACCTCGTTCTGCCTGGAGTGATCACAGTGGCAGTATTGAATCCTCAACCAGACACCGCTTCTTGAGAGCAGCATTTCTTCCACAAAGATTTTCTCCTTGTTTCAGCCTGAGCCACGTTAATCAAGGGGTTAAGAGAGGGAGAGCGAGTGCTGCAGCTCCAGCCTTGGTGTGGAGCTGTGAGGGGCATCTGCAGTGGGCACACAGCAGGGCCAGCTGATCTCTGGTGGCAGCTCTTTGTGTGAAGTGACACACGCGGCCTTTTCCTGCCTGATCCAAGCTGGATCTAAGGATGAGGCAGCTCCAAGGAGAATTGCTGCAGCAGCAGCAGGAGAATCAGCGACTGGACTCCAGCCACAGCCCTGGAGAGCCTGGGCTGGGCTGGAGAAATATGAAGGTGCTTAGCAGTGTTTTATGGTCACTCTGGAAAATAAAGTGCAATAATCACCTTCGAGTCTGGAATTCAAAGGTAGATTGTTGTGTTGTGAGTGAAAATAGGCAGCTGGATCAAACACCTTTTAATGCACGTATTTTTGTTTTTGAAAGGACTCTCCGAAGATAGCCTGGGTCAGCTCTGCTCCTTTTTCCTAAACTTTCAACTAAAAGAGACTCTTTTTCCTGTTTCACTAAGAGTACATAAATACAAGTCACACCCCCCTTTGTTCTTTAGAACAAAACCTGAATATAAAGTTCTTGATAAAAGGAGAAGTTTGCTTTACATAATTCTGCTCCCGATATCCACAATTCCCAAGTGGATAAAGAATAACAAAGTAAAGCTTAAAAGGTGAGACTGAGAAAGAAGCAGTAAAAAACAAGGGCTGGTGGAACTTAGGAAAATCCCAGCGTGTTCAAACATCAGACATGCCGCTTCCCATCCTCAGAGCACATCCTTTAATCTCAACAGCCCTTGCACCAGTGAATGGGAGTAAGTGTGGAAGGAGTTTATGGGATTAGCTATGCCCTGCCCATACCTCCAGTCCCACCTATAGAAACGTTGCACAAACCAGTGCAGGGAGCATTTTCCATTTCCTTGCCCTCTCGTCTTTGATTAGTATCTGTAGCCAGTGCATTAATTACTATTCAAAATAAAGGTCAGATTCTGTGAGCACTGACATGCAAATCATGAGAAGAACCAAAACATTCCTATGCATGTCAGCTTCCAGGGCTGGGCACAAACTCTTGGGACAGCGGATTTGACGCGTTCCGTGTCCCCTGATTTGGTTTGGGGTGTAGCTGGGCAGTTCGTGGTCACCATGCAAGGACCAGGCAGGCACTAGATGGCTCCCGAGTGACAGGCTCGGTTTGTTTAGAAATCGAGCTTTCTAATGATATCTGCCCTTCCTGGCTTAGAACTTTGTCCAAAATCTCTGTTCCCTTCTCCTCGCAGAGGGTTTTTTCCTTGCAATTCAGCTTTGCCTTCCCAGGCCCTGCGGAGTTTGTTGTTTCTTGAAGCAGATGGGATAAAACAGGGCTGCAGGGGCTTGTGGCAGTCTGGGACTGCCAGCGCTGCCCTCACACGTGGACACAGCTGTGGAAGGAGGAAGGATTTCCTGATTTCCACCCAAGCCTTCATGAGGACCTGCAGAACTGGGTTAGCTTAGCTGGGAGCCAGCTTAGCTGGCACCAACTGGCTTCCCTTGGCTGGTCATGTCTCTTCAGAAGTGACTTTCATGTTCCTTTTCCTGGAGAAGCCCTTCTGGTCCTTCTGAGAACATGACAACACTCTCACCCTTTCAGAAGGCAAACAGCTACTGCCAAACTCAGCTTTTCAAGAGAAACGGGCTTTGTAAACAACAGAATGCTCTTGAAATCATCTCCCTGTTGTGATGTGGTGACCACACAGGAGTACAACGGCTCCCAGCAGCACAGCTCCGAGTTCCACAGAAACTGCTCATTGAGAGCTTTAGTAGCCTTTCTCCCGTAAACAGAAATAAACAGAAACCTAATTTCCTCCCTGAAAAGAGACAGAGGCGCACACTTTCTAAACATGGCACGCACTTACGATCCCAAGGTAAAGCCTTCCATATGGGGAGCGTGTCATGGAAAACTAGGTCAGTTTGCCTGTCACTGGATTTGTATTCAGTGGCTTGGACACAGACACTGGCAACGTGGAAATGCTGGGCAGTCCCAGCTCAATAATGACAGGTTTTAGATGTCAGTAAAATTGTCTGAAGATTATTATGCTGAGAACACTGAAGTTTCTGGCCCATTTAATGGTGGCTGAGTGACAAGGGTTGGCCTCGGGAGCTGTTCAGGACATCTTGGGTGTCACCCAAGTGCCCATTCTCCACTCCTGCTCCCGTTTCTCCTGGAAGGAAAGGGGCATATGTGGGCAGAGGGGTCCCAGGGGTGGGCTGGCAGCAGGGCTGCAGGACACTACCATGAGTTATTCTGATCACCTCTGCTCCCAGGAATTATCTTCTGTAATTTCACAGTTGTCTGGGTGAGGAGAAGCGTATCACTACAAGGACAATCATCACTAAAATTCTTTCTGGATGTGTGAAAAGGGTCTAGTTAAGGTCACCTAAATAGTCTTGCAACCCTTGTCTGAGATGGGACCTACTGGCCGGTGCAGTGAGCCCAGCTGGACCGGTCAGAAAGAACAAAGCCCCAAACTCAGACCGTTAGCAGCAATTGTTGGGGAATTACCATCGACACACAGTGGAGGCACAATGTAGGAAGCATCAATTCCTATCGAGTTCCTCACTTTCCCATTCCTTGTTAGTGAAACACTTCACAGCACCCCAGCAGAGAAGTCGGGATAAAGAACAACAGCTCCTTGAGCATATTAAACAGATTTCCTCAGTCCATCCTCCACATTAGATTAGGCAATACCAACGTTTAAAAATTTTTAACCATTTGCATTTTGAGAGATGAGACAGGGTAAAATGTTGCTGTGCTGCACATTAAACTTATAAAAGCATGGCTCAGTATCCCATCACATGCCAGCAGCCTTCCAAACTCAGACAGGAAACACCTGGACTTCTGTGGTCAAACATCACTGGGAGTGCACTGTGCATTTTGGAACAGATCATTTCGAATTGTTAATAAATATTCATCTTATTGCAGTAAAACACTGTGTGTCCCCTGCTATAAACATTGGTGGAGCTAAATTAAATATGTGCAAGGTTAGTCATCTTGACTTTTTTTCTCCATAAAAAAAAAATGAATGCTTGACTTCCCCTCCAAGAACATCTAAAGTTTTAAAACCTTTAAACCCCTGAAGGTAATTCTATGGGATATACAATTTAAATATCTCCATTTCTCTTACATTTATTCTTTGTTAACACATTCGCCCATCTTTTCTAAAAGGCTCATTATAAAGCTCCCTAAAATGAAGCCTTTGTTTCCTTTCCTGGGAAAAGCCTTGCACCTTGGCAAACAGAGCCCTGTAGGCTCATACAGGAGTTCGCTGTCGCTCCCCTCATGGTCTCAATTTGAAAAACAAATCTAGAGATGTCCCTAATTACGTGAGAGCCAAAGGGCAAAATGCAAATTGTGTACAAATTCTCAGACCTTTCCTCAAGAAGCTGCACAAAACCTGTCTCTATTTTTGCTCCATTACATTTGAGGCAAAGGGCTCCAGAATCATGCCCTGAATTGAGATTTCCCGAATTTTAGGATTAATCATTTAATTGTTGCAAACCAGCCCTGAACTGAATGAAGCCCTGAACTTTCAGCTGCTGGAAGAGGCAGAACAGACAATCCAGGCTGGACTCAGTTCCAAATCATAACACAGATTTGTTGAAGGTCATGATAAACAAATCTTGCTTCCATATCCTTCTACGTAAGGCTGATTCTTTATAGATAATTTGCTCAGGTTTGGGGGCTGTTTCCATGTTTCTCTTGCCTATCTTTTTTTAAAGCTTGCTTGCTAGTACTGTATTTCCGTGTCCTAACAGCTTGCATTGTTTAGATTTAACATAAGCATTCACCAATTTTCTACTAAAATATATTGCCTGTGGAAAATTAATATATTTTTCTGTCTTTTCTCAAAGCATTTTAATACTCAGGAAAACAAGATATCATAAATCTAAGGAAAGAAAAGCTGCTTTCAATTGAGCAGAAAAAAATAAAAGGCAAAGTCTGTTGTGCATGTGTGTCAACAGCTTTCAAAGCTGCGAGTGAAGCACAAAAAGCAATCAGAAAAATCCTACTACTCATACAAAAAATATTTCCCTTGGTGAGAACTCCACCAACACTGAAGCAGCCTTAAAACTTGGCTTATTGTGTCTGTCTGTAGCTCCACAAAGAAGACTACTTGTTTCTATTTTCTGAACGTGTTGAAAACTAGAACATGGCAGCTGTAATTCCACTGCAGAGCTCCCCCAAACAAACAGCAAAACAACCCTGGCCACCTGTTTTGAGCAGACTTCAGCTGTGGAAAATGCCTCTCCAAAGGGAAAGTGTTGGGGAATATTTATGAGACCCTAAAAGCAAGTGGGTTCTAGCTGAGACTTTTCTGTACACTGTGTTATTTATGAAATATCTGTTGCTTTGACCCCCCTGCCCCAGGGAGGTTGTTTATTTGTGCAGTCATCACTGCTGGGAAGAGCAGTATTTCTGCACAGAGAGATGCAGGATGCAGGCAGAGCTGAGATTCCAGCCCCAGTTGTTACTGCTGTCCTAAAGGGACGGGAAGAGGAGGATGGACCTTCTCCAGACCTTCTCCAGATCTCCCCCGGGGCTGATGGCACCTGAAAGGGACCTGTCAGGCTGAGTGATGGTCAGTGGGCACAGGATGCTGAGGCAGGGGCAGCACGCATCCCTGGGCACCAGCTCTTCTGGAGCCACCTCAGCTGTGTTAGGCCGGCCCAGGTAAGCAGTGCAGCTTTGCCTCTGGAGGGGATGGGTGACATCTGGAATTCACAGCCCTTTGGAGTGACGTGGGCACTGCTCACAGACTCCTACTCCCTTTGAACGCTGGTCAGCCACCCTACAGAGCATTCCCTGGATCCTACAGCAGTCACAGTATCCAATAATAAGATGAATAAGTGGAACCATAGTTAGCACATCTGCTCTGCAAATTGTCTCTGAACCATCCTCTTTTCTCCCAGCAGGGATTTTTTTATCTGTACCTTCACAGTGCTGTGGATAAATAATGCCACAACCCCCCCTGCCCTCCATCCATTGCCTGAGGATATCCATGGAGCTGCTCCTCCCCACTGCTGCTCCCCACACCCTCCCAGCTATTGCCACACTCAATTTCCTGTCTTCTGTTGACACAAATAAGCTTGCAAAATT
Organism: Dicrurus megarhynchus; assembly: GCA_013399195.1. NCBI lineage: Eukaryota > Metazoa > Chordata > Aves > Passeriformes > Dicruridae > Dicrurus > Dicrurus megarhynchus. The sequence continues at coordinate 2,098,406 of VXAD01010087.1, read as the reverse complement.
GCAGACATTCTAAAAGGCCATTGTGTTCCACAGATATTGGTATTTCCATAAGTAATCAGGCAGTCTGGGATTTACAGGACACAGAAAACTGCGTGAGATGCCCAAAGTGTTCAAATAAATAAATAATTCCAGATAATGAGCAGTTCAAGAGCTTGGGAAGGCCCATGCAAAGCATTCTCTGGAAGTTTGTGAAGTTCCGTTTAGCAGCACTGCCTACAAAACAGGAGGGCTGAGTAAGAAACCCAGATACTCAGCTAAAGATGGACAGAGAAAGGTGGAAGAGCTTCCTCAGTGGCTGAGCTGCTCTTCCCTAAGCCATCTAAACTGAAGCAATTTTCATGTAATAAAGAGATCATAGATCATCTGACATGAAGACTGTTTCAGCTGAGTGGTAGCTAAGCAAAGCATCCAGTAGCTTAATTCTTTTTTTTGGCTGATCATGGCCAGTATGCTGGAAATGGAATGGAATGGAATGGGAGAAGATTAGCTCATCCACCTTGAACAGATTTAATAATCTCATCTTTTTTTTTTTTTTTTTTTGTCAACTCCCTCCTCTAACTAGCAAAGGAGGAGAAGCTCCCATCAATGCCAGCCCAGCTCCCAGCCCAGGCCAGCATCATTCCCTGGAATACCCAGCTGCCTGTCCCCACTGCTGGCTATCCTCATGTTTCTCATCTGCTGCCTCGAGCTGCTGCCAGGCTCAGAGGTGACTTCACCACAGACATTCCTGTGCAGACCAAACGTTTTCCCTGCAACCTTCAAAACATTCACAGTCTTACTCAGTATCTAGAGACCTTTCATTTCAGGATTTATTCCAGCTGGACTGCAGAGCTGGGCTGAGATTTCCTTGCTGGCCTTGCCCCACGCTCCAAGGCTGAGGGAAGGCTCAGCCTCTCCCGCTCTCATGAATGGCTTGTTTGTACGGGTGGTTCTGCCACCAGGCTCGGGACTGTGAACACGCTCACTGTTACTGTTTAACTGCAGTAAATCAGTTAAAGACTAACTGTGCTGTTCCGGAGAAATATTTTATTTCATGCGACGAGACTGGCCTACAGTCATGGATCTGACTCCCAGACTGGAAAGACTATAAAGAACAATGATTTTGAACTTCGCTGCATATTTTTCTCAGCGACTTAAACACACACAGAGTAAGGAAGAGAAGGACTTTGTGCCTCAGCAAGCTCACATGTGAATACATCTGCCTTTTCAGGTGGAGAAAACAGTCTGCTGGGTCTAAAAAAATCAGCAAATAGGTATTTTAAATGAAAGATTTCATTGTGCATTTCTCTAGCAAACTGAAGAGCTAAAAGCAGACATTATTATGATAACTCCTAAGTGACCAGTTCAAGCAGGGCAAACACGGCCCTGTCTGATGGATGTTAGGATAAATGCTGTTCCCAGAAACTCGCCAGATTCTAAACGACAGCATTTCATTTTTCCAGGAGCCTCTCAAGTGCGACCATGTGGATTTTCAGTGGCAGAAATACCCTTCTCACAGCTGATATTTTGGTTTTTTTCCCCAAGCCAAGTCAGGAGAAAACACATAAATACTCTTCCAAGCAGGTCACTTATTTCCCAGCTGACATGCCTTTTGCACTCCCCTATTTTCACTCTATTTTCCCTATACACACAGTCCACATTGTAACAGGGAAAACAGTTTATATGAGGACATTGGCCTGGCACCGCTTAAATTCTAGAAAATCTTGAGTAAAAAACTGTGTGGGGCTCTTTTCATTGGAGATTGGAGTACTTTTATTTGATGTGAAGCTGTTAGGAAAGGATTCAACTAAACTAAAGTTTAGTTTGAAAACTGGAGTTTGGCACCAGTTAACTCTGGTTTTTGTTTGTTTTTTTTTTTTCAAAAGACAGATTCAGATTATATCATGGAGACTTTTCCATGCAGAGAAACCCTTAAGCTCTCTGTCATTTTGAGATCCAATGCTTTATGCAACCAAACTGCCCAGGATTTTAGGATACAGAGAGGATGGTAAGTGTGTTTTGTGTTATTCACCATCTGAATAGGGACTAATCCCCATAGAACGTGCAGCCATAGAGCAGCGAGGGATGAAAATCAACTCAATTGATAGGTAGGATGTAAGAGGAAAAGGAAAACCCTTGATGCAAAATAGTAGAGAAAATGAGTTTTAAATCCCTGTATGAACAGAACAAACTTCTGACATCTGGAGCATGATTTAATACTCCACCAGGTGCTGATGTATTTTGTGTTTTCAGAAAAGCATATGACAATTTTGTATAGGATTTTTGCTTTAATTATCAGTGTGTGAAAACAGCATTAAGGAGGTGATCACAGCAAGTCTGAAGCTTTGCTCTGATTAACAAATTAGCCAGTTCTAAACAGATCAAGTAACAGTCAGAAAAGCTGATGACCCTTGAAAGCAGGCTTAAACTTTCATTGGGCCACTTATTACAGACCACTTGCTTTGGATGCAAACCATATCAGGTGTGCCCCCTTGGACCAGAAAATCTCTTTATTAAAAAATGAAAGAGCCCTCGGTTCTCACTGGATGCTTTGAAGTAACAGCAGTTATTCCAAATAAGAGGGATTTTCAGGAACCAAAGAGTCTGTATTTAAAAAGAGATTGCTTACACTGGCATACTCCAATTTAATTAACTCAGATTTATAAGTAGAAAGTCTGCGTTAGTTGCATTTGTAATAGGAAAGGAAAAAAAAATTAAAATGAGTTTGTGATGAAATAGAATTTATAGAAAGAGAAACAGTATTTTAGAAGTTAGCATATCAGAAATATGATGTTGTTGAATGCTGAAGAGTTCCTTTTTCATATTGGGGGAGACCCTGTTGGAAAGTTTTTGCCAAATGCTGTAAGACTCTAAAGTGGCATTCATAGGAGCATTTTCCTGGATTCCAACAGGTGCTGAGTTGGGCAGAGGCACACTGAAAAGTGAAACTTTTCACTTTTATCTCTGTGGTTTCTCAAAATTTAAAATACTAAATCCTTCAGCTTCTCCTCAGTCTTCAGAGGCGCAGTTTGTCAGGAAGAGAAATTATATCTGTGCTGGAGTAACTCAGTGTAGCTGAGGACCTGTCTGGAGGATTTACTTGCTCAAAGATAATGTTCTACACACATTTAAACAGGTACAAATTAGGTGGGATCTCACAGACTGGGCCAATGCATTGCCTCAGAGTTCAGCATTAATAAAGTATCTAACAAACCATTTCAGTGATTCTATTTGTGGAAAATTCTATTTGTGAATAATTCATTTCTGGCACAGAGTGAGACTAGGACAGTTCAGCAAACGACAGCGTGTACTGAATTTACAGCAGTCACAGGGTAAATTATCTGTGCATTAATTATATCACTGATTGCAGATTCCCCGTGGGAATGGCATTCCTCCTCTGAAGCTGCACCATCATATGCTGTAGCATTAAGTCATGAGTGGTTTCACCATTAACATGCAGCTCCTAATTGCTGCTGGGAGAAAATGTAGGTCCTGACCTTGCAGGTACTTCTGCATGAGTAACTTTATAAATGAGTGTATTGCACAAAGAGCTGTCTCTGGAAAACCAGAATGCCTTTCTCCAAGAATTAGAGAGTGGTTTGTCAGTAAATATCTTCACTAGGGGAGGGTGACATGGGACAGAGCCACCAGATTAAAGCTGAAAGCACATCCAGAGTTCATCTCTGTAGGAGACACATTGCAGAATGCACCCTGTGATGGGAAACCAGCTCAGGGGGATCTGACTTTATTCAGGGGTATATTTATTCAGAGTCCTGAACATATTTTCCCAATCTCCAGGTTTCAATCTGCTACAGGATTTCAGTTCCAAAGTATGATCTAGTCTAGCTTGGGAATTTTCATGGGAAGGCTGTTAGTGCATCTGGTTTGATTTGTTTCTAATCAACCACTGTGGACTTTTAAAGTGTATTCCCTTGGAAAGTTTAGCTGATATTTTCAAGGAAAACAATAAAGCAAATTCAGCTTTGACATGCACATTTTTTTTGCTTACACAACAAAAACTTTTGCTTTCAAGTCTGTGATGTTCCAGAGACACTGGGGAACAGAACTGTTTTTTCATGCCAAAGTATGCATTTCTGTTGTAAGTAGATTATTTAAAGAAACCTGTCCTGTTAAATGAAAACCCTCAGTGCATCAGCTCATAAGTGAACATTGCCAGTATCAAATTTAAAAAAAAAATCAGATTATTCAACAACAACAAAAAATTATTGCAGATCTTTGTATTTTTATCAGCTACTGAAATTACCTGTGGGAACCTTAATTTTCTGTGAGTCAGATCCATGCCCCAGCAGATACAAGACCCAAGGAGGCACAAGGCAGCAGGTTTCCAAGTCCAGCTTCAGCAGGCACTGCTTACACTTAATCCTAAGTCTGTGTCCCCGTGGTGGGATCTGATTCTCTGCTGCCTTCTCCTCGTGTTTTCACTTGGCTCCAGCATCAGCCTGTCGGTTTCCTGCTCTGTGTCATGTCCCAGTGCCCATTTTTGCCTGGAAATTTATCTTTCTCCTGGTTGCCCTCCAACCTCAGTTGACTGCTGTAATTAATGGCTTTGATATCTGCCTTATTTCATCCCTAGCACTTTCTGGATCACTGAAAGGTGCCCTTTGGAATATTTACCCACTTCCCTACCCTCTGGTGGATGCCTGGCTGCAGAACACGCACCGCTCAGCAGAACCGCCATCCTTTCCACACACAATATGCAATAACTAGGGAGGTTTCCAAAACCAAGAGTTTTTAACAGCACCCTTTCATTTATTTTATGTTTGAGATTGGTAAATGCCTGTAATTAGTCATCCTGGGCACCTTTTCAGACCATTTTTCAGTTACTCACACTTTGCCAGCTTTATCCAGGAGGCTGAAATTATCCACACTGGGTATCTGCTTCACATTTAGTTTTGTGGAAATGTTTTCAAGGAAAAAAAAAAAAAGAGAGGCTCATCTGTTTCTGAGAATGAATATAGGGGAAAATATGCTGGTTTGCACACAGGGGGTATTGGGACATCAGGTATGCAGTGACAAATTGTGCCTGCACAAGCAGGGACTGGCGGGGGCAGGAGATTTAAACTATGGGGTGCCGTGCCAGGGGAAAGGAACCAGAGGGACACAGAGAAATGGAGAATCATTAAGGTTGGCGAAGACCTTCAAAGGCACGATGATGGGAGAGTTTTGGGGGAAATTAGGTGTGTTTTTCAAAACAGTCAAGTATTGCTGCAGATCACTGAAAATGAGCTTTTTGCAGGTGGCCACAAGCTGGACGCTGCCCAGTGTGTCAGTGCCCAGCGTGAGGCCCTCATCTGGCTGACCTGGAGTGCTGCCACCCCACAGCCTCACAATACAGCCCCGTCCCTTCTCTAAACATTCAAAGTGATGATGTAACTCTAAATACTCCAAGAGATCCCATCTAAGGCTCACAACGTGCCAAGTGGCCTGTCACCCACCATGGAATTACTTTTTTCCCTCTGTTTCAGGTTCGTACCTCTTAACGTCTCGCTATGCAGTTGGGAAGATTAATTAATGTTTGGGAAAACGCCACAAAAGGGGACAACTGTGGCAAAATTAGCAATTCTGTCCTTGCAGCACTGTGTCAGGGAGTCAGTCATGTGAAACAGCCACTGAACAATTTGGGGAACACAAAAGTCCTGTGAAGCTGCTCGTCCCAGGCTGGCCCTTGTGTGCCCTGAAGGGAGCTTGGGGGGACAGTGTGTGATCACAGGAATAAAGGAAAGGACGCAGAGCTGGCCTGGCCGTTGAGCCTTTCCAGTTAGCAATTTAACAATCTTTTAATGCAGTCTGGGTGTGTAAAGGAGCACACAGTGCAGCTTCTTGCTGTTTGCTTTAGGAATTCCAAACTGCCCAGCTGCTGCAGCCCTGCACACACAATAACCCCCGACAAATTGCTCTCGTTGCTAATCAAAGTGGCAAGGGCCAAGGTCAGAGTTCAGCTCTTTCTGATGTCAAGGGCCTTCCCCAGAGCCCATGTGATGCAGGGCTGCTCTTTAATGCCAGCTCCATTAAGGGCTGCAGCGTTCACGCTCCGCTGGGAGCTGCCTGGGACGTTTGCTTACACGAGGGGGTGGGTTAAGGCTCCTGTTGGTTAATCCCTCCAACGGCCCACTGGCTGCTTTCATGAAGTACACTGGCAAGATTAAAACTGCCTGATTTTCTTTTCCCTCCCTGAAGTTCACGAGAAACTGCAAGTGTCATTCTAAAAACCCACAAGAGCACCCAAAAACGCATTTGAAAGAGGAACAGGTCTGCGAAGGACGTGGACACTGAGTTCCATGCTTTCCAGACCAGCTCCGAGTGATTATTTAACACATATTATTCAAAGCATTAGGACAATATAGATTATATCTCTTACAGCTGGGGGGAAAAGGCAAGCCTGATAGTCAGAACTTTTCTCCTCCCCAGCCAAGCTTTTATGTTCCCTAAAGAAAGCTGGCATGCCTAAATAGCTTATAGGGAGTATCTGACACTTTTATTATTGCCTTTTCAGGAAGAAGCTAATATTCAACATGAAACCACACTTTGCCCTTCAAACTTTAAAAACCTGAGCGTTAACTGTGACATTTATAATTCTCACCCCAGCAGTGAAAGTCCTGCTGACATGTGAGGAAGGGTGAAATCATAGGAGCTGGAAGGCAGAGTGTCAATCTGGGTTTGGCTCTTCTGAATGTTTAGGTGCTTATCTCTTTTTACTGGATTGAAAAGTAGTTGGGTGCCTAAATCGGCGATCTGGATTTCATTAGGCAGCAGGGATCTTCACTGGGGGCTGTGGAGCTCAGGTTTGCATCATTCCACGTTTATTTCTGGCTCTAAAATGGGATTTGGCTGTGGCTCTGATATTACTCCTTCTCATCTGAAAAGTACCCCAAGGTTTTCTGTGCTGTCTCCTCCTCTGTGGCTGCATTCCACATGAACTGGGGTTTTTTTTGCTTTAAACAGATGTCATCTTGGATAATTTTTTGTCTGTGCAGATAACCATGTTCCTTGTGTCACCATTTCTTATGATGACCAAGAACTAACACAACTTATTCTCATATTTCAATTCTCTAGATAACCCAAACACTTTTTCCTACTAAACTTGAAGTTAAAAGTGAGCACAGAAAAAACAAGTTGTTGTACTTTCCATTCTTTGGAATCCTCTCTCTGCTTTCTTATTTCTTCAGACAGTGGGAGAGGGTACCCAGTAAGTGCAGTACAAATCAAGATATGTGACTAATCTGTTTAAATTCAAGATAATGGTCGCTGTACTTTCTAGCTGCTGTTTCTTAGTCCTTACACAGTGTTTCTTCTACTGTGGGGGTCCCAGTCCTGGGGCACTGGGAACGCCCTTGGGATCTGCATCCCAGGCTTCTACTGCTGTTTCAGTGGGAGCTTGGAAATTTTACAACTTGCTTTTTCATCCTTATTTGTAAATGGGCCAGAGAAATCAGCCAACTTCTTACCCACACATTGGCCATTCTTCTGCAAGTGTGAAAGCATGACAGCATTTTTTCCATCTTAATAGAAAATGTCTTTCTCAATGTAAATATTTGTGGACGAAACTCCCTCCTCATTTTCTACACCAGCAGCTTCTTTCTTCTTCAAAGGGCAACTTGAAGTATTTATAACTTGAGCTGATTACAAATAGCCCATTATTTTAGCTCTAGGAAATTTTCTCACTACCCGTGAACGGCTTTTACCACTTTGTACTCCACTAACACACTTACTAATGGTATAACTAAGTAGGAATGAAAAATTCATAGGTATGCAGAACAGATTCATGCAATTAGAGGACACATGCTACTTTTCATACTTAAATCTCGAATTAATTCTTCCAACTCAATCATATGGGAAGGTAATCTGATCCACATCTTGCCTGTTCAAAACTGTTTATGGTACATGATTAGTCTTCAATAAGACAAAAATGTGAATTTATATTTTCTTTTGCACCCAGGCAAGGCTACAAGTAAATATTATATGACTTCAGAGGAATTTAGTATATAATAAAGCCGATCAAAAATCCGGCCAATTGACTGAGAAAATAAATAGCATCCATAACTCCACAGATCTTTAACTGGAATAAGAACATAAATCATTGTGGTGGGTTGATCCTGGATGGATGGTGCTGGATTGGATCCAGGTGCCACCAAAGCTGCTGCATCACTGCCCTCCTCAGCTGGGCAGGGGAGAGGAAAGACAAGGAAAGGCTCGTGGAGGGGCATAAGGGCAGGGAGAGACCCCTCACCAGTGACTTTCACGGGCAAAACAGACTCCACTGGGCAGATTAGTTTCATTTATTACCAACCAAATCAGAGAAGGATAATGAGAATTCAAAACTAAACCTTAAGACACCTTCCCCTGCTCCAGCATAAGTCTCTCCAAGGAATGCAGCTTTTCCCCTTCTTAAATTTGTTATACCAGAGGTGCCAGCACTGTTGCTGATGGGCTGGGCCTGGCACTGGCTCCACTGGGCATGGGGGAAGCTTCTGGCAGCTTCTCACAGCAGCCACCCCGGAGCCCTCACCCCCAAAACCTGCCCAAAAACCCAATACAATGGTCAAGCAGCTTTCAAACAACCAATTCATGTGGGAGATGAGAAATATCTCTAAGTTTAGTTATAACGAAAAGGAAAAGATGAACTGAAAGTGAAATTGTAGGGCACATCTCCTGGTGTTCTTTTTCCCCTAAGCACAAAAAGCAGTGATTTATATTAGCTAAAAACCCAACCTATCATTTTTTTAACTGACCATATTTTTTTCAGCACACTCATGAGCTGATGACAGCTGCTCAAGGCTTTCCCATAAATGACATTCCTCAGCATTTTACTAACACAGGCCTGAGCTGCTACAGTATTTCATCTGCATGAATTAATCTCTGTGAATTAATGTTATGGCTGTGCCATACTCATTTACCATTTCTTACATGCACATCTATTCCATGACTACTTGTACAGGAATAAGGTTTGCATTTTCTACATAAATACATACTCTTTATGTCTCTCCTGACTTGCTCTCATTAGCTCTGCACTAAATGATGTTAGACATGAGACGGAGTCAGTGTTGACTCTGGAATGCAGCAGTCACACGTGGCTGACTGGCCCCTTTGCTCAGGTTTATAGTGCAGTTTTGTACTTCATAATGCAGCCAATCTTTACAATGTAACACCCCTGCTAATAAAAGTAAAATTGTTACGTAAGGCCACTATTAAATAATGAAACCACTACTGTGTTTAATTCACCTATTAATTTCTGTGTGGCAGTAAATGCTGTTATAGAGTTTGTTATTAATGTGAGTAACCTCAAGATTGCTGCCAACACTTCAAACATAAAATTTCTGTAAAGATGCTGAAAACAAGTGATATGATGCTTTGCAAGTTAGTCCTTATTCCAAAATCAGGGGCAGGCTCCCAGTGATTAAATGAGAGTCCCAGTAGCATTATGGGCTGCACTGGAATGGAGAAAAGGAGAGGATGTTGTGCCCACCTGCTAAATCATCTCAGGTGCCTCTTCCACAGGATTTCAGCATGTGATGTGGCCAGTTGTTTCTGGAGTGACTCAGTTAAGCAATTTATGTTCACCTTTTGAGTAGAATCATAGAATGATGGAATAGCTTGGGTCGGAAGGGACGTTAAAGATCATCTTGTTCCAAATCCATCTGCCCTGGGCAGGGGTGCTGTTCACTACATCAGGGCCTCATCCAACCTGGCCTTGAACACTTCCAGGGATGGGGCAGCCACGAACACGTGAGTGTGCATGAAATGCAAAGAAATGTCACAATTGTGAGATTTATTTTCAAACTTCCACTTATTTCCATTAAGGACAGTGTAGGACCTCCAAAAAAGATGCCAGAGTCAGCCCCCCTGAACACCAAGGTGCTGTGACAGGCTGGGGACAGCCCTCTCACAAACATAACCCTTTCTAGCTCCTTGGATCATGGGTAACAAATAGCTCTTTGTTATTACTAAAACATACCTAACTGTAAAATACAATTATTATCTACCTTCATCATGAAGGAACTCTGAAGTAAAACTCCATAAATAACTAAAAGAAAACACAGCAGCTTTAACAAAGTTCTGCCTCAACAAATCTTCACTGTGACCTCAGGATTCAATTTTAACAAGTTGGTTTTAATCCTGTTAGTTTAAGATCAAAGGAAAAGATTCATTGGCAGGGTTAAATGAAGCAACATTGAAGGATTTGGAAAAATAAGGCCAATACCCACACCAGTCCTTCTGTCCTAATTAAGTTTATATTTTTTCTAAGTATTGCTGGCAGGAATTAATACTCAGAGACCTAAGCCAAAGTAGCTCACTTTAAGCCGAGGACATTTTTTCACTTGCTCTGACTGTAGTTAAAGTTTTCCATTTTGAAGTATTTAGCTTAATTTCCTACACTTGAGAAAGTAAAGCTCTTACTTGAGAAAGTAAAGCTCTTCTCAGCAACTCTTCAAGTAACAACTATTTTCCTTTTACATGACTGAGTCCACACTGCTGGGCTTGACATTAACCTATTCTGGTCTTTCTGACCCTGGTGCATCTTTCTCCTCAAAAAAAAAAAAATTGTTTCTGTTCCTGCAGCTGCTTTACCAGTGTGAAAAAATGGTGAGAAAATTAATCCTAAATATCACTGATCTTTGTAGCTATGGGAGAATAAATTCTGGCCTGCAACAATACACATTTACTGTTCACTGCTCAAAAATGAGCTCGTGGTGGTCCAGTTCTCAGTGGAACTTGTGCCCACTCAGAACATCTGGCACCACTCAGAACATCTGGCACCTGGAGGCAGGTGGGCTCTGCCTGCTCTGACAGTGCAACTGCTGTTCAGATTATCTCCAGCTGAAAACATTTGGGCTCCTGGGGCTGGTTAAACCTCAGAGCTTTGCACAGAGAAATTCATTCCTGAGCAGCAAATACTCCCTGAGAATGGGTCACCTGTGGACTTTCCCTTGTTCTACAGACATCCTAAGGAGGAGGGAGGTGTTGGAGGACAACTCAGCCTACATGGAGAATAGAAACAGACAAGGCAGATTTAGAAATCTCTGAAAGAGAAGTGAACATATAAAATTATCATCTCTAATAATTTTATTTATCCTCTAGTCCTTCCAACTTTACACTGCCTGTCCCTAAAAAAAGAGCTATCATTTGGGTTCCCAAGACAAACACTTCAGTGCAAGTTAAGTACTTGTTACATCCCCATCCTGCTTCTCCTTTTGTCTGTACAAAATCTTTCATTAACTTTCACTGATCTCATCCTGTACTGTGGTCTGGATAACTGCTGTAGGAGTTGCAATTTCAGTTGCCTCTTTGATCTCTAGCAGATGAAGGATAATTTCCGTTTTTAAGTGATTTTCCTTGGCTCTTATACAGCCTAGCACATGGTGTCAGATTGTCCGGAGACAAAATGGAGAGGCTGAGAGGTGGTGGCAAAATATCCAGAGTTGTAATGTCAGTTCTTTGTGTCCCTCCTGAAAACCAGGCGACCAACAGTTGACTGAGGCCATCCATTTCTGCATCTGTGTGTGTACATGTAATGCACAGACTTAATTAGAACCAATTGTGACTGCTGAAGTGTAACATTACTGAGCATAACATGTATTTTGTCACGACTTCAAAATGAAAATGTGCCTTTTGACTTGTTATGGAAGTCTTGCTTGCCAGACATTTCTAAATAAAGCCCAGGAGACTGGATTTACATCTTCCTTCTCTTAACCCTTCTTTTAATAACTTCCCTCTAATTCCACTTTATTTTTTTTCAATGTGTGTGGCTTGAGCAAGGCCTCTTCTCCGTAATTGTCTTCTAAATTGGCAAAAGGACAGTGCAGGGTGTGACCCTCCTCCAGTTTTTGTGCACAGTTGTATCCTCCCGGGCCCCATTCTCCTATGAGCTCTCCCACATCTCTGTTAAGTAGCCAAGATTATACAAAGCAGTCAGATTCCTGTTACACATCTGTGTCTTCCTACAGCAACTGGAGCCATAAAATGAGTTGTCATCGTGGTATTTGATAATACTCTGAGCCAGAGGTACTGTATGTTCACATCTGGGCCGGAGTGGGTTCCCTCTTTTAGGTGCAGAGGATGGTGCATCTCACTTGCACAAAAGTGGAGAGAGATGCAGCCAAGGATTTCAGAGGAGCAGAAGAAGGAGGAAAGTGTTCTTTAAAATGCTTCTCTTTGTCAGGCATTCACGCTGAGCTATTTCCTTCATTGTGTATCTTGCAGCCACTGCTCAGCTTTCCCTGAGTGAAGGTTCTCTCAGCTCCTTGTGAGCCCTGAAAATGCTTTTCTTGCCTCGGGAGTGCACGGGCCCATCCCATTCCCTGCTCATGGCCCTTGTGCCCGGGATGAGCTGCCCAGGCTGACACAGGAGAGTGCAGCTCCCAGGCAGTCCCAGCCGATGTGGGCTTGAACAACACTCAATACTGGGTTCTTGAGGAGCAATTTTAGAGAAAAAACATACATTGTATGTTAGTCTAACATTACTGCTTTTGCCTTAATTCTCTTCTGTTTGCTAAACCCAATGTTTTCAGCACCTGATACTCAGCAGCGAGCTGGGCTGACAGCTCTTGGCGTGCGCTGGTTTTTTAATGACTACCATCCCCTGGCACACACTGCCTCCTTTAATGAGTACCAGCCACAGGCACACATACCAGGGATGTACAACAGTTTTATTAAATTAAGCGGAGGCACAAACGATCACAATTATTTTCTTACTAATAAAGGCAAATGTTTGCATTTATTTACACTCTGCTGAGTTCAAACTGAATACACGATTGGCTGTTTTGCAATACCTCCCACACCAGTTTTGATGGGTTTTTAGAACAGACTTTTCTTACCAAACCCAGTATTTCCCAACGTTTTGACTGTTCCTAAGGGCACTGCCCTAACGAGATGCAGCAGCTGCCCGTTTCACATCCCTGGCTCCAGCCCCAGCCCCGCCCTGGGGCGAGGTGTCGGTGCCACCTCCATGTCCCGAGCAGGGGCTGGGTTCACCTCCGTACAAACCCAGCAGTGCTGTGTGCTCAAGCTGCTCCATCACCTGCACTGTGCCTGATTCTTTCTCCTGATAATCCAATTTATCACCTCAGTGACTGAAATTAAGTGTCAACAGAAGGGAGCCAGCACGAGCTGTGCCCTGCGGCCGATCCGAACCACTCGGCACTGCTTCTCTGACCCACCTACAAATACCCGTGATTTATCCCCAAAGTTTCTGTGCAGAATCTTTTGTTCCTCTTCTACAACCATCAGCCAAGGGGCCAGTAGCTGGGTTTCACTGCTTTTTAACTGGGGGAGGTTTACTGGAGCAGTTTAGTGTGCCAGACTAACACAACCCCACTGATGGCTGCCATAGGTGTGTGGGCTCTGTACATCTGTAGAGGTGACCTAAAAGTGAATCTAAACGATGATGAAAGATTTATCTAGGCCCTTGGCCATTAAGTTTTCTTCATGGCATCACAACTGCAGCAAGAAAAGCTTACTGTCTTCAGGATGCACAATGCCAACTTGGTTTAACTTCTGTTCTTTGAGAGAATTTTACAGGAAAAGGAAAAATAGGGTTTTATTCACTATTCACTGCACAATGGAATAAAAACTCTATCTGCTTTACATGGAAATTAGTATTATGAGCTACTGCATACTTTTCCAGCAGAAGAATCTCTTTAAAAGAACTATCCAGGAAAGAGTTCTTTCTACCTAAATACTTACTATGCTATGCTAAACAACAATAACATGTTATGCGAAATGAATCATATTTAGAAACTGCTATTGTTAAAAAAAAGAGCATTCACAAAAATTTGATCTTCTGACTGGTCTATTTTAGTATTTAAGAGTAGAGACTTCTTGCTTGAAGTCTGCAGGTAGGGCACTTTTGAAATTTCTGTCTGCAAATATTAGTATTTTGGAATTATCCCTGATCAATAATCCTACCAACAACCATACCTAATTCCTCCCTTTTTCCTCCCTTTCTCCTTGTAACATTTCTGAACAACCAGGCAAAAATGGGGTAAGCACATGAGCCGGCAGATCTCCCAGCACCACTGACAAAACAATTTTCATGCTCCAGTAACAGCGCAGTAAGAGTGTTGTAAAATATACCCTGAGCTCTCACTGGCACATCCCCACACCTTCCTGCTGTGAACAGCACTTGGCTCTGAACCTCTTGGTCTCCCTGTGGATGCTGCTGCTCTAGGGAACGTGGGATACAAAACTCTGAAACATTTTGCTACCTCCTGCTGCATTTTTTTCCTAGAGTTCTGTGCGTTTCTTTCAGGTAACGTGATACCAGGTTAGCATCACTATCATGCTACATATCTCCAACAAACTGCCCTTACCGAGGTCATAAAAACACAAGATTTATCTGCAGGTATTTGTACAATCTCAGTATTGTATCAGCATTTTATAGGGTGTATCTGGAATTCCCTCTGATTTCTCAGATGTCTTTAATTTTCTGCAGTAATGTAGGTAAGATTAAATGCAAATCTTGGCAAACAAACCTCTGGCATTACAACAACAGAGAGATATGGATTTTTTCCTTTATTATTCTGCTAGAAAAACTTGGAAAATGCAGGTTTATTTTCTCCCTGAACTCTTGCAGACCTACTTTTGTATTTTGAGCAAGATATTTATGTACTAGACATTACAGTTCTGTGGTGAGAGTGGCCTGGTTCTCTCAGAGGATGTGGCACTGCCATGACTGCTCACACGTGGCCCAGGTATGTACCACTATGTGCAGGATCTCCTGCGGCTGATTTTGCCTCAGAAGGAATGGGAAAAGGAGAAGAAATGGGTTCCTGTGTGCACATGGCTGGTGCGAGCTCAGGGAAACGCTGGGGTGAATTCCCAGCTGGTGTCAGTCCCACAGCCCTTGATGTCGGCGGATCTGCGCCGAAGAATTGCAAACTCGAGCATATTTGGATCACACGCTGCTTCTTTATGGCTCTATAGATGTGACAGATTTCCTGTTGAGTCCCAGCTGCTCTCACTCTCCCGTTTCACAGAGCAGATCCCCAGCGAGGGTAAAATCGTGGAAGATGGGCCAAACCACGGCTCTGCCCCCTCGCGCGGAGGAACAGCTGAGCTCCCTGGAAGCCGCGTGAGCGTGAACGGCGCTGTGCAGAAACCACGCAGCAGAGTCAAACCCCAGCCCGTATCCCAGCCCTGGAAATGTCTGGAATGAGCTGCAGTGCGTGGATGGCCGGAGGAGGCTGCGCAGGCTGCAGAGCGCTGCTTGGGCTGACTGTGATTTATGTTTGCTTCCAGGTGCATGTAAATTTTCCATCCCCCATATAGACTCGAGCTCTGCGCTACAGTCACAAGAGATTAAAATTCCTGCACATTTTCTGGAACTATCAGCCCTGCTGAGAAAGGAGCATAGGAAGCGCCGTTTGTTTTGTGCTCACAGGAATCCTTCAGAGATACATGTATTTTCTTAGCGTCTCGAATTAGCATGAATTAAAATATTCCATTTGGGCGAGATGTTATTTTAGCTAATTTCCTGCAGACTCTTTTCAGTCCTTTCCTCGGTGAATGGTGAATAACTCTTCAGTAGAGCCCGGCACTTTCAGCTCCTGCTGCTCAGAATAGCTCCCTGCTTCTCAAGTATTAATTGTATCTGGTTATGTTTAAATGTCATTAAAATGTGCAGCAAGTGATCTGTGGGGATTCGTATTTCTACCAAAAATCGAGCCTGCACCTTAACTTCCCGCTGCAGGAATCTGGGATGGGCTTTTCCCGCTGTGCCTGTTGCAAACATCTGCCTCTTCTGAACACTGAATAGAGCCCTTGCAATCCAAATTTTAACATTGTAACCCAACGCTTTTAAGAGAGAATATTGCTATTTTATTCATAAACTGTTTCAAGAAAGGAAAAGGGGAGCAGAGGCGAGGAAGGAAGCCAAGGGAGCTTTGAGTTGCTTTCTGTTTTCAAGTGTCTCGGGGAGCGCTGTGCCAAGAAAAACAGAGTCCAGAGCAGTGAGCAGCGGGGAGATCCTGTTACAGCAGCCCAGCACCTCGGGAGACGGGGCTGCCTCCGGCAAGGAGAAGGGAAGAAGGGGAGGAACAGGGACCTGGCTGCCTCTGCACCCCAACAGCTGCCTTTTGTGGGGGGGTTCATGACAGGGACCCCATTCTTCACGCGATGGGAGCTCAGCAGGTCGTTCATGCAGGCAAGACAAGCAAAATCTGGCTCTGGAGCTTTCAGAAATGGGTGACTGGGGAAAGGGAGAGGGCTCATTATTATCAGAATAATAAGCAAAAGTAGGAAAAGTGTAAGTGAACTTACACATGGGACTGCAAGCTGCTGCACAGCTGGTGTGGCCAGCTCTGGGGCTTAGAGCTTCACCAGTGAGCTCACAATAAGAGAAGGAAAACAAAGGCACCCTTTCCCCAGCACAGATGTGTATTTTCTCTGGGTATATTTGTTAGTCTTCTATGAGAAAATGAGTGTTTTTGTCTAGTTAGGGTACGGATTGCGGAAAATTGCTTAGGACAAGTCAGCAACTCCCTCGCCCTATACATTTGTACAGACAGTTTGGAGAAGCCCACAAAGCTCCTATTTATCCCCCTTTTGAGAAGAAAGCAGGGCTGCAAGTCCTTCCAGGCAGGCAGAGAGGGAATGGGAAAAATGCAGAGCACATACCAATGAGCCTGAAGACAGAGTCTGGTCAGTGCCAGGCTGTCCCCCACCTTGCACATGAGGCCTGTGTCTTTCAGAGGGATGATAAAACACAAGGAGTTAAATTAAAAAGTAAAACTTGTCACGCTGTTATGAGCAGTGACACCGGCCTGGCCATTGCCCCGTGCTGCCACTGAGAGGGGCAGAGCTGGGGAGCCCAAGGACCAGGCCAGACCCCGTGTGTTTTTGAAGGATCGTTATTTTATGAGGGGTCAGGGCTGCAGCAGGTGCTGTGTGAACTTTCACAGGGGGCAGTGACCTGCAGCAACCCTGCTATTCCTGGCCCTCATGTCTCCAAGGGGAACTGCCACTCTGCTGGTGGCACAGGTTGGGAATGCTGGCAATGGCACAGGACACTTGTGATGTGTAAAAAATGGAGAACAAGGCAAGTAGAGCTGTGCTGTTTCTTGACAGCAAAGATGTGGCACTTCGAGGGTCTTACAACCACCACAAACTCCCTCCACATTTAGACTGGGACAATATAGCCCTGGGATCCTGGAGCCACCCTGATTAAAGAACAGAAAGTCTTTTTGCTGCCCTGGGAGAAACAGGGACTGCTGAGAGCACTCAGAGACCTTGATGACCCTGACCAGCCTCACCTGGGCTCTCTGCCCACCCCACCCACAGGCCCAGAATCCACTTAAACTCAGCTGTAGGGCTTTATTCCCTTCCTGAGCCGTGCTGGGGCTGTTCTGCTGCCTGTCCCTCTTCCTGAGGTGTTTGGGCTTCTTGGCTGGACCATGGTGCTGCCTCACTGCCTTGGCTCTGCCTGGAGATCACCAGCTATGGGTAGGACACGTTGTTATTGCTGGCCTGCTTTATCAGCAGTGGTTTTATTTTTAATGGGGTGCTTTACATTGCTATCCAAGTTGCATTTTAGTTGTATCAGGTCAAGATGTGCTGTCTGTTGCTGGTTGAATCTTGCTGGGGTTTGGCACTTTGCCTGCTGCGTTGGTTGCGTCCTAATGGGCCTCTTTGCTAAGGAAGACAAGCAGTGGGCACAAAAATGGTCTGGGAAAGGTTGTGTTTCATTGTGGATGGAAGTGCTCATTGTGGAACTGTGAGCCTGCAGTTCCAGGCTCACAGTTAAATCCTGATCCAAGTTTTTCTGGGAGACATTGCATCTTAGCACTGCTAAGCTGAGGATTTCTCCTGGAAGGGGAGGCTACACCAGCCCTTTCACATCCTTTGCTTGGGGGGACTGTTTGAGCTCTTGGCAAAACTTGGAGCAGTTCAGGTTTGCTCTAATTTGTGCTCACAGTCCCAAGCTGCCAGAGATTACTGTGGAAGAATGAGTGATAATTTGCTTTAGGCATTTCCTTGAGGTTTCAGTCTACGAGCTGTCCCTCTGAAACTGCTAAAACTATTCTCTTCCTCCCTTCCACTTGAACAAGGGGAACCATGATGTGGCCCTGGCCACTGGTTTATAGATGAACCACTTTGTGGATGATAAAATTACTGACAGCATTGCCAAATTCTCCCCAGAGAACCAGCACTGTCTGAACTCACAAGGATCTTTATTGTGGTTTCCCTGCCATGAAATTGTTGGATGTTGCTGCTTATTCCTGAACACAGCAAAAATAGCCAGTGCAACTTGAATGCATTTTGTAGAACTGGCTTAGCTTACAACTAATCCTTTAAATCTATATGGAGACAGGAGAATCCAGTGGTTGGAGTACAGAAATAAGCTCCAATAAACTAGTTTCTAGCATTGCCTTCTGCCCCTTGCATCACCCTCCCCACCAACACATCTCCATCTGTAAAAACACAGCCAGCATCACTCAGTGTCATGGTTTTTTTAAGTTTTGTGCCTGCTTTGCTTTCTCCTAATTCTTATCTCACAGAAGGAAAATAAATAAGGAAGGGATATTTCGAACCAAACCATTACACTTAGCCACCTTTATACATGGCTGGGATGTTCTGCTGAAAAGGGACCTTAACATGTGAAAGACATTAAGGAAACTGCAGAGAGTAAAAGGTATCAGCCAATATCCAGCCACAGTCCAGCCAGAAACACAGTAAATTGTAATTGCTCACTGCTGGCCCTCTCACAGAGTACTTTCCAAGACAAGGTACAAAACACTGCAAGCAAGCAGTCCAGAAACCTAAATCTGAACTCTGATTATCAGGGGAAAGTCAATTATTTGGGATTACAGAAGTTAATGCACTTCAGGAATGATTAAGTGAAAGCCTGTTCTAAAAAAAAACCCTGTAATTAAAAATATATGTATTTTTTAAGGAGCTTTTCTTATTCTGAAAGCCTTGTATACAGTAGTGGGAGGAAAGCTTATGTCCTATATGTGTGTGTGTGTACATACACTATCCAAATGCTGCTATCAATTACAGATACAAATCTGGAACAACTCCAGTGCTATTTGCATGGGCCTAAATTAGAACAGACTGTGGTTTGTTAACGAGGTGTGCGCCTTCAGTGCTGGTTGCTGCTCTGTGAAGGCAGAGACTTGTGGAAATCAGCTTTTCATATTTACTGGTGGTATCAGTGCTTGAGGGATCTCTTCTGCTCTATAGCAGTGCAGCTGTAGTATATCCACTTCCCAGCATTTAAAATTATCACCTAAGTTAATATTCAGCTCTGTGGTTGCTTGAATTTGATATGATGACAAATATTCTGCGTGCACAGACATCACTTGGTGGTCGATCTCAATGCTTTTATTAATTTTATACTGATGTCCCCACATGTATTGGATTATTCATCCTGTCTCTTAGCCAACGTTCAAGATCTTGATTGTTTTCCATAGCAAAACTCTGCCTTACACTGGGTTTGTCTCTAAATCAATGTGATAGGTTTGGGCTTAAATATGGCTCTGTAAGGTAATTTGGAAATTGGAATGATATGCAATTGGAAACATGACCTGTATTTTCAGAATCCTTAATTACTGAACCAAGAAGTACTAAGCACTGATAGATGTTTGCACAAGAAGGCCTGATACACATATGAAGTGCCTGAAAATTAATTTCTTTTTAAAAAATGGTATCAATGCTGCTTCTGCATTAACTCCTCACATGCAGCCAGTGCCAGCTGTGCTTTACTACATTCAGATGGCACATACCACGAAAATATAGTTTGTGACCAAATTGCAGTGTAGTAACGCTAAGATTATGCAGATTAGATCAGGAAACATAAAATAACATCTTATAAATAACTCATTACATCAGCTCCTAGAGGTGAGGAGAAAGGCAGTAAAAAAGGATTTAAGCATTACTCATTTTTTATTTTATTCTTGCTATAAAAATCTATCAAATTTTCAACAATTTTCTTGAAAAGGTGGAAAGACAGGGTGGGTTAAGCTCTTCCACTGGTGTGGGAAAGGAGCTGCATTTCAATCATCCAGTGGTGAAACAAATTTCTCCAGTTCTTAAAACCCTGGTTTTGAACAACCTTGATCAGTACCAGAACTGAGAACAGGAAGTTGACAAAGCATGTTCTGCTCAATAATCACAGCTAAATTTTCTAACAGGCCAGCCTTGTGTGGTTTAGACAGTGCAAGAAAAATAACTGACATGACAAGGAAGTGTGAGTGGGTTTGTCAGAACACACACAACCACACATGCACCACTGGGGACAGCACAGTGTCACTCAATGCAGCTTCTGAAGTGTCATTTCAGAGCGTTTTTATTCAAGCCTCAAGCTGCAATGATTTTTAAATAACGAGTTCCCTACAGATAAATGACAGTTGATTCAAAACTAACAGCGCAAACTCATCCTTCAGCATGCTCAGCTTTTTGGCCCGTTTCTGAAAGAAAACATTCTGCTGGTTTAAGGAAAGCAGCTGGTTTGTGTTTACAAAATTTGCCTTATCTTTACTTGGAACTGGATCATCAGCCTTGGGTTAGAAAATCTGAAAAGATTTCACTGGCTCCTTCTGAGCCGATTTCCCTCAGCATGTTTCCTCACCCTGACTGCAGGAGTAAGATGGACCATGTGGTCACAATTTACCCTTGATTTCCACCAGCAGAGGTGAATACTGAGAGCAGGGCTTCAGAACAGTTTCAGGGTGTAGTTCTCAAATACTAACTGTGGTAAAAGTGTTCAAATTATCTTAATTGCCACAGGGTGCAAGGATTAGCTTTATTTATTCACTTGTGATTTTGCTGTAGTTTTTTGCCTTGGTTTTTACATTTTTAACTTTATAAATGTCTGCTAATAGAGTATCTTTCCCCTCTTTACTCCTATTATGAAGTAATGAATCAAGTCCTAATTGCCATTAAGTCAAAACCAAAACAAAGGCAAGATAAAATCCCTTCGTGAGGTGAA
Source organism: Dicrurus megarhynchus (assembly GCA_013399195.1). NCBI lineage: Eukaryota > Metazoa > Chordata > Aves > Passeriformes > Dicruridae > Dicrurus > Dicrurus megarhynchus. The sequence goes on along the minus strand of VXAD01010087.1, from coordinate 2,077,483 downwards.
ATAGCCAAAAATCAGGAAATCAATAGTTTAAAACTGCAAAGATACACTTGTATATCACCGTTGTATGAATGTGAGCGTGGTCTGTTCTCCTGGGCCATGGGCTGAGGGGGCTTTTGTACAAACACAGACAAGAGACATCCCAATTCAGGGTCTGTGTTTCTTGCAATGACAAACATGTTTTAGTCACCCCAACACCAAACTGCCAAAATACGGTTTATGACAGTCGAAGGTTTTGCTGATGCAACTTGTGTTTACATGTCTCAAAATCAGTAAAAACAACAGCTATAGGGGAGTTTGTTTAGCCACCAGGAGGGTGGAAGGGGTGCTAAGAGCCAGGCTGAAAGCGCAATACCTTGGGCAGTTAATGACAGGGAAGGCTGAAATGTCCTTTCTCGCTGTTCTGGGATACCTCCTGGCAGAGTAAACCAGCTTCCCAGGATATTTAGCTGTACACTTGGTGAAAATTGCTCTTAAAGCTGGTGACTCCTTTTGTTTAACACCACCACCAATTGTTCCATGACCCAGGCAGCACCATGCAGAGCCCAGTCCCAGCCCAGCTAAACAGATGACAGCCTGGCCATTTACTTCCACAGGAGCTGGACAAAAGCCATAACTTTTATTTCTGAAAACATTCTGGCTGTGTGTCTTGATTGAGTCAGATGGAATGTTCTTACAGCAACAAATGCCCTTAAATATTTCAGCACAATTGGATTACAATTATTTCGGTGTGCTTAGCCCTGGAGACATTCATGTATCCATAACAGAGTGGAGTGCAACAAGAGCCCACAATAGGAAGGAGTTTTTCTCAAAAATCATGTGGCATGATTATATGTATGTTTTAAAGCTCCTAAGGGTGAGATGTTTCAAGCCTGCAGATGTACACATCTATTTTGGGAAAGCACTAAATCATAAAAACATTGCTCTGGAAGTTGTGGTCAAGATGTGTGTACGTGCCTATCTTTTTGTGTGTGCAATTTTACAGTCACTGTGACACATCTGGTGGTCAAGAGCTGGTTTATCTGGGGACAATTGCTCAGGTATTTGAGGGACTCTGGAGCTTGATGGTAACCAGGCTAATATTTAATAATGCAGATTAAAACTTGTGGTGCTTCCATGAGAGACAGGGAGTGTGAACATGAGAAAGAAAGGTTATTGCTCTGCAGGTCACACTTCCATGGAGCATTTTGGATGCACAGTATTTTTGTCTTGGGGATATTTCTCCAACTGGCCACTTCTAAAGAGTGAAACATCCAATAGCTCTGCTTAAAGGGAATGTAAATTATCTCCATTTGACATTTGTTAGCAAAGATTTGAGTCATTGTGCCCTACACCTGTCTGGATGAAATTTGTTTTCTGACATAGTTACTGTATTGTCTTAATTGATGAGTATTTTTTTAGGTTTTGATTACCATAATTTGCAGTATATAACAATAGGAGGGAAAAGGGAAGGTTTTGTTGTGTTAAATTCCTCCTGCCCCAAAGTCCTTGCTAGGTCTCCCTATCAGAGGTGCAGCAATATAAAAGTATGGATTTTTTGGTCAGTACAGTTCTAAAATCCTCTGTACCTGAGGACCAACAAAGCCCACATTGGACTGTTCCGTTTAAAACAGCACTGTCCTGAAATGCTCTGAAACCCTTCTGTGTGTTAAGCCTGACAGGTTGGTACCACCTGCCTGGGGCCTCAGCCAAACACAGATTTCAGATGCAAGTGTGATTTTCATGAATCACTGAACTGTTGGCAACCAAATGTTTTCTGGATCGTGCTGCTGAGAGCACAGAGCTGTTTTCATGCTTCAACTTTGTTCCTAACACTTTCTGGTAACTTCTGCTTATTTTAATAATTGAGAGGTACAAGGGAGATGAAATAATTAAAACAGACTGTGAATGTTCTGGATCATTAACAAAAGTATTCATGGCATTAGTCTAAGATATTGTCAAGAAAATACAGTGTTATTCATTCACCATAATGCACTGCAGTCAGCAAATGGATGGACAGAGTGACTGCAAAGCACTGTGAATATCAGATTGGGCTGGCACACAAAGTCTCACTGACTTCAGCTGAGAATCATTTCAGTCCCTGCTTGTTGGGGGTCTGCATTTTCCATTTCAGTGCACCTTCTGTAAGTAAGAAATGTTACTGTTCACACAGGACTCAAAAGAACTCCCTATACTTGAGGGCAGGACTTCCTACATGGATTTGCTCATGGATCCTCCCACTTCTTCCTCTGACTCTGTTACCACTGTGTGTATCTTTGTCTTGAGCTCTGTGAATATGAAATTGTGCAGATATTTGAGTCAGACCTCAATGTCTCAGGGGAAAGATTCACAGCATCAATTCTGGCTCTGATACCTTATTTTTGGTGCCTGAAGGAAAATCCTGGGCTTTCTTGCAGCCTGCATCCCTTGGTGGCTGGCAGCCAAAGGATGAGTGTGACAGCCTGCTGTCCCCTGTGACAGTGGCAGCTTTTCCTGTGAAGTTACTACATCAGTGTCAGATGTATTCCTGTGTCTAGGAAACCTTGATATACTTGCTGGGCAATCAGGACTTTTCAAAGGCCAGGCTTCTGCCTAGGAACCTTAACAAATGGTCACTGACTGTATCAATGGATCTATTTTCTATATTATGGATACTTTTATTTCATTCTGTGAGGGCATGCTGTGTTTGTACACATTTCCTGCTGGAGCAGGTCCCTTCCATCCTGCCCTGTTCTATGGCTTTATGATTTAAGTACAGACAGGCATCTTTTGTGCTGGGATTGTTTCTGTTGTACTGCAGGATTCTCTAGGACACTTCCTTGCATAAAGCCCAAGCAGAATAATTATAGAGGCTCCAGCAAGACATATGTGAATAACAAACAAAACATAATTCTTCTCCTCTTGCATTATATTGTCATAGATTTCTTAAAGCTTGGAGTTGTACTAGTGTAAACTTTTGCAATTAATAGAAAATCATCACCAAATACTTGCAATTAAGTAATATCTAGAGTTGGGAACTATTGCACCCATCAAAGTCATGTTCTGGAAGCCTTCATGCAGTGATTTACACTCACTTTGCCTCGAAAGGGCTGTGGGGATGCCTCAGTGCCTTTTGAGGAGAGCAAAGAACAATAAATCAGGCCACTTTGGATTGTATTTTACAACTGGAAAAGATTACACTGATCTTGACAAAACAGAGAGGCCAGTGCTCTGATGCACAGAACTTGATGGTTACCAATCATTTTTGTCATGGAGAAGAAAGGAGCAAATTGTCCATATGCTTTTAAATAGTACTGTCAACATAGTGTATTTCTAAATCAGCCTAATCCCCTTTGCTATAAATGGAAACCATGCTTTCAGTATTTCTGGTGGGAATTAGTTAACTAAGTGCTAAAACTTGCCAAACTGCATTTTATATAAAAAAGGAGCTTCATGAATCAAAAGCAGCGCTCAGCTGCACATAAATAGGCTCCCAGAAAAACGTATGCCTTGTAATCACATCTTGATAGTCTAATACCTCGTATAAAATCCAGAAACTATTTTTTGCATCTGACGGTGTTTACAGCACGGAGCCCGAAGTCTGCCCTCCTATAGGTACTGCTGCATACAACTTTATTTATGGCAAAAAACTGAACAGGTTTCCTGTTTACAGCTTGGAGGATGTTTATCTGTCAGGTGAGCACCAAGTGTCCAATCCCAGTCCCCCTTTCTGTGGGAAATAGGATGTGAGAACAAATGTAATCCAAAGTAGAATGCAAATTGTCAAATACCTGTGAACTTGCATGAGGCTCAGCATCCAGTGAGGATTGTCCCTCAGAGTTTAGACCTTCTGTGCAAAGACAAAACTGTGTTTATCCCAGTGTTGCCTTGTTTTATGGCTGTGTAGGCAGAGACTGCCTGAAACCAGAGAAAAATCTCAGCTGCACACAGAGCAGGTGCTGGATCAGTATTTTACAGCATTACCTGGAGTGAGGAGGCAAAGAAATGTCAAGGGGCGGTCGTGTGGCATTAGGTTAAGAGTCTGGACAAACTGTTCCCATTTGAGGCAAAACAAGAGGGATGCTCCTGTGAGCTGGACTTGGTTGGACTGGGCACCCTGGTGCTCAGCCTTTAGATCCCCTCTGGTTGTTCTGACCTGATACACTGCAGGTACATTTAGATCCCGCAGGGTTTCCTGTGGATTATCAGGGGCTTGTTTTGCTTTCAGCTGGAGAGGCCCTTTAGGGGGAGGTACCTTTTACTATCCACTCGACAGCAGCAGATTTGATGGATGTGATTTACAAAGAGGGGGAAAATATGGAGTAAGTGCTTGGAGCTGATTGACAGCTGCAGTAAATCTAACCCAGTCTTTGAAGAGAAATAATGAGTGGTGGGGCAGATGCAGCCCCATCCTTTCCTTCTCTGTGGAGGCATTTCAGCTTGTGAACAGTGCCCTGACTTTTTCATGTGCTGCTGAAAACCAAACATATGGTTCTGCTCAATGAAAACAAGTCGGAATCACTGTCAGATGAACCCAGATTAAAACCAGAGGAGAAATGTGACCCACTCAGGTGCTGTGGCACCGCTGCCCTCCCACTCAGCTGCGAGCACCAGCACTCAGTGCCTCTCCTTCTCCCAGGCTTTGCTGGGAGCATCCTGGCAGCAGGATAGCAGGAAATGTTCCTGTTAACGATGATGTACGATCTCCAAACACTTTGCACAGGGAAGAAGTTGGCATCGATGTGATTATTTGCTGTGAAGAACATGCTATCAGTGCATGGCCTAGTGCCCAGCCTTTGTAAGGGAGACACGGTCCTGGCACCGCCTCTGTTCTCCTCCTCAGAAATCAGGAGCTGAAGTTGTGCAGCTCCTCTGATAAACAAGTAACCCTGATGTAAAGCAGTTTGCCTCCTCTTTCACTGCTTGTTTTCCCAGGACTGTTATCCCTCCTTCTCCAGGGGTTCAGCCCGCCTTCCCTGCAGTTCAGAGCTCCTCCTGCCAAATGCATTAGGTGGGGAAGCTGACTCTTCTGCAATATTCATATTCCAGTGCCTCTGCCAATTCCTCTGTTTTACAGGACACAGCAAAGGCTGCCAGCAGAGAGTGAGCCCCTGGAAACCTACAAAATTCCCCCTCAGCATGAATCATTTTAAGCAGCAGAATAGAGGGATCCTATGCACAACATCAGGTGCTGTCCAGCCCAATGGCCACAGCTTTTACTTAGGTGCAAAGCTTTGTGAGGCACATCTTGAATTCACTGGAACAGCTGCAGCTCTTAAATCCCACAGGAAGCTGCTTTGGGTTTCAGGATAGGGTGAGACCAGCCTCTAACTGGCTGCTGACCCTCTGAGTACAGCCTCTCACTAAATTAAGCTTTTTGTAATTAAACCAAAGAAGGAGGTGACTGCATTACAATCATAAAGGGTGCTGTGCTTGACTTACTGCTTTAAACTATTTAAAAATATGTTGCTTTGTACATGTGCAGCATATATGGATCCTAAAATAATTTATAATCCTGAATTTAGGCAGTGACCAAGATGATCCGTGTGCCAGTCCAGTGCCAGTCTGGGGGCTGATGTCACATCTCAGATGTTTCCTATCCGATTTCCATGAGTCTGTGATATGTAATATGCATCATGCTTTGCTGTGTTAGATCACATCTTAAAGATCTGCTGCAACATTTGTCAGCTTCTTTACAGAGCAAAAAGAAACCCAAAGAAATGTCCCGGTGCACTGCTGGTGTTCAGCCGAACATGCAAAGCTGATAATATTCAGCAAACGCTGCTCCAAAACCCCAGTGGGGTTGGTAGCAAATCTGATCTGAGAACTTGCTCTTGCAGAGAAACTGCAATTCCCATTTGCAAGCCCCAAATCTTAGTCTTCATCCATTTACCCACAGATTTAGAATTTATTTTTTCGAGGAGTAATGATATTATCTAAAAAAAGAATGAATGAACATGGTTTAACAGCCAAAGGAAGGAGCATCGCTGTTTTAAGAGAAAAATCACTGGGAGAACTGCACAGCTTTTTCTACACAACTTTGCTCAGAAGGAGATGAAATCCTCGGAGTAAAAGCCTGTGGTGCAGCTCTGTGCAGCACTGCTAAAGGTTAAGTTGCTGGCTGTCAGAGTTCAGTTATCCATCACATTTCTGCTGGGGGAAGGGAGCACCAACTGCTCCTTTTCCAGCTCTGCAGCCAGACTCTCTAAACAATTTCCTGCGCTGGGCTCACGTAAGAGACTAAATTGTTTCTAATACAAGGAATGTAGTTAACCACAACCGATAGACAAATACCTTTTCTTATCACTAATGGATTATAACACTTGACTGCAAAAGCAATTTAAACCTTACAAATGGCATATTCCAACCCCCAACAGCAGCTACACAGGGAGAATTGTTGTTACAGCAGCTTTTCATTACATCTTTGAATGTTTGTACTGAAAGTTGATTGTATTTTTGTTGAAAAATCAACAGTATAGCTTTTTATCCCCTGTATCTCTGAAAATGATAGCTTCATGAGAATATTCTGTAGCTGTGGACAATATTTTATGCTTAGCAGTTCATACTGACACTCAGCTGCAGAGCAGTGATGGCTCAGGAACAGTTTAGATGAAAAAAAAAATCACTCTATTGAAACATCTGAGCTTAACATCCCAACATGATAAATGTTGTGAGTAAAAGCTGCAAATGTGGATTTACATAACTAACCCCCAAAGACATGAAAGTGTCACAGGTAAAATGGGATTTGCCTGACATTGCTTAGCTCAGGGAACTGGGGAACAGAAACAGGAGGGAAAACTCTCCTCTTTCATGGACTACACACCTCATGGTCAGGCAGCAGAATTGCTCCTTCCTCCTCTTCCTCTGGAGTTGTCATTTGCATTCCTGTGAATATTCAGTGTGTGTGGAGGAATGACCCATGATGAGCAACCAGGACAATCTGTGTGTGTGTCCCTTGCCAGTGGCAGGACCTACTGGGGGTCTCTGGAGGTTCTGTGGATTCCAGGGTGGATCACTGGATATAAGGACCTGTGGTATGCTCTGGGAATTTTCTGCTATTAATGAAATCCTGGTTTTGTGTTCTTCTATACTTACCCTACTCAAAATGCTAATGATTAACAGGTTGTCTCAGCCACATCAGCTTCACAGTAAATCTGTGACTGTGTCTACACAAATCAACACTTCTTAACATAAAGCACAAACATTTCTTTTCCCTTTACCTTATCCGAATTATGAATAATAGCTTCTAACCTACAAAGTTTTATCTGGCATAAATCATGTCCTTGAGTTGAAATGTGGTATTTCACTATATTGTGCCAGAATCATCCTGGAAGTCACAGGTTTCAGCACTCTGGGGAAGTAAGAAACAAAGCTTTAATCTGAGTTTGGTACCTCAGCTGCCTACTCAGTGACCACCTAAAAGTTCTGGGTGAAATGAATTGGAAAGGTGCATCCTTTTCTAGCTAGTGGTACAAGCCAAAATTGTTTATCAGCTTTTCCTGGGCTGCAAAACATCATGGATGGGAATCACGGGGGTTTGGTGAGGAGGCAAGACTGTGGAGTGAGCCAAGCATCCAGGGACAGAAAGCAGAAAATCAATGAGCAGCTTCTTCTGCACAGAATTCTCCCTGCACTGGGTCTCCTTCCCTTCTACTCTGTACCCTTTTAAATTACAGTGAGTGTGAAACACCACCACTGAGAATAACTGTGTTTTACACCTTTTTCACGTGAAGTAAAACTACCACCCAAGGGACAAGATAATGGAGAACATGGCCCATGGGAAAATGTATCTGAAATACTGGTTTCTTCTGAGTGTGAAAATCCTACTGAGCTTGAGAGTTCTACTTTGATTCAGTGGCTTGTGGGGAGTGTCTGGTCTGGATCTTAATTCTTCTGCTCCCCAGAATGAATGTCCCAGGATGTGGGGAGTAGCTATGAGCTGCAGGTCTCAGCCTCCTCTGCATTTCAGGCAGCATTCCATCGCTCCTCTGCAAGCCATCTTCTCCCCTATAAATACCAGCAGCTCTGGGCCTCAACTATCTTTGGTTAAAGCAGCAGTGACGTGTCAGAGCTATAGATTATGTACATCAACAGATCCTTGTTGGGTAATGGTTCAGTGTTCAGCAGCCCCCCACACATCTTCCCTGAAGACACCTCCATGTTATGTCATTTCCCACTGTAAAAACCCCGGTTTCAGCACAAATGTCAGGCGTGACACGGAAATCCTTCCCCAAGCAGCCTTTGGGGGGCAGGTCTGGCAGGAGCCCGTTTTTTGGGAGTGGGTGCCATTTGCTGGAGCCTGCCCTGAGCTGTCACATACCTTCCCCATCACAGAACAGCTGCCAGACTGATATAGCCCCTGCCCCAGAGCCCTGAAGAGCTCACATGCCCCCCTCTTATCTCCCCAGGGGCTGGAGCTGCTGATACCAAATCACTAAAAATGGCAGCAGAAACAGCAATTCGGGGCTGATCTGACAGCCAGGGCTGAAGGGAAGGCACAGCCCACCCCACCCTGCATTCCTTGGACACCCAAATCTCCCTCTGGGACTCTGAGGTACACACAGAATAAATGCTTTCTCCATCTGCAACTGATGCACAGCTTGCTTTTTGTTTAAAGGAGCATTCTTAATTGTTAGAAACAATTAAATATAGCAAGCTACAGTTGAATACATAATTCATGGATAAACCAATTTTTATTACAACTGGAGTTTTAAGCAGCTGTTATCCATATTATGGATGCTTCCCACTCACCATGGAAATGCAGGTATAGTTTGTTTATAGGGTATAGAACTGCAGGTGCTCTAGCTGTGGCTCAAGAAGTATTTTAACAAGCTAAATATTTGTTTTCAAGACTTTTCTGAAAAGATTCCTATTTTGTCTCAGACTTCCTACTGCTTTCTTAGCCTCCAGGTAACTGATTTATATTTTAAGGATGAGTAAAATGCTAAAAAGCATTCAGTTATTTATGAAGGGGTATTTTCCCTAATTTCCTCTCTCTTCATTTTTCTGTCACTTTATGCTGTGCCCTAATTCCACTGATTCCAATTCTGTTAGAACTCGTTAGCTAGTCTGGTCTAGCATAACCAAAAAACACCCAAGCCAAAAAACAGTGTAGGTGTGATCTGTACTTTAATATAAGCTCAGCTGGTCCCATTGAAAGTGATGCCTCCCAAATCCTTCCCCTGACTACCACAGCATAATTTATGTTACGTGTGTCATATATCGAATTTTTAGAATTATCTATCTAAATCTTAGTCTAGACAAAGGCACTGTGAAACCACCACAAGTTTCCATCTGTACCCAGGAGTCAGGAGTAGCACTAAAACAACCTGGAGAGGATTACAGTTGTGGATTTATTCCCCCCTCCAAGGGAAGCTGCTGCCTTTGTGGTTAAGTCACTCCATGGACTAAAAGCTCGGGGTTCCAGCCCTGCCTTAGCCACGAAGGTGGGTAAACTGAGCTTCTGTGAGTCAGTTCTGACAACAATTGTGATATAACCCCTCTTGCCTTTGCCCTGCTGTGTGTTTTTGAATATTTATATTTCACTTTATTAGATAAGGTCTGGTGTCAGTGGGGATTTGATTTCTGTGAAGGTCCCCAGGCACTACGGGAGTCACAATAATAGATGATGAGCCACAGCCTTGGATCTTGTGTGAGGTTTCTGGGGTGGGTTAGAGGTTGAGTAGGACAGAAGGTGCCCGCCCTCCCCAGTGCAGTCTGTGTATGATGTGTGAAACAACCCCACTGAAGCCAACACAAGCCCCCACCTCAATGGGCAACCCTGTTCTTCATCTGGTGAGCTGCCTAAACAAACCTTAGGGTTCTACTGGGAGAGCTGAGCAAGGAAATAACCCCTCAGATGCCCCGTGGCACTGATACTGAGCTGTTTCTTAGCCTCCTCCAGGCATGAGCTGCTCTGAGGATGTGAGAAAGCCAGAAATGGAAGGAGCAAATGCTCTTTATCCCAGCGCAACAGTTGTCAGGAATAACAAGCCAGTTGTAAAACTGTCAAATATCCAATGCTTATGTAAAATACTGTTATTTACCTTCTGCTGCTCAAGTCTATTCTGCTCCACTCACCCCTCAGTTCACTTCTCCATTTAGCACTGGCAGTAGTAACACAATTAATTTTAGCTGGCTCTCGTTATTACCAGTATTTGATCATTTTCCTTTCCTACCTCCTCCCACTGGAAAAAGCAGTGTCAGTGTGACTGTGCTGACTGCAGCAGGGGAGATCTGTAAGAGCTGAAAATATTCCATGAGGGGACTGCTGTGTGAACTATGATATAAATAAGCACAACTCTTTTTTGATAAAGGTTTCAGACTATGTGGGTTTTCAAACTGACAGCAGGCACCGCAAGAGAGAGCCACGAAACCTTCCCATGTGACCATTTCTGATGTGTATTTGTTAAAGTATGTTCTTATATTCCTGTAAGAAATAGGAATGGAGATGCTCCAGACCCCTCTGACACTGCAGAGCTGAGGGCAGCCTCAGCTCAGTTTTTAGGCAGTAGTTCTGCTCTTGCTGGGCCTTGGGGGCCAAATCTGGTCCCATCCAGAGGAACAATAAAAACAACAGAGCAAAGCTTAGAAAATGATACAGTGTCACTTCAGGCCATGAAGGGAATCGGTATTAATTCAGTGCAGGTATAAAAGTTGTAAGAGAGACCTTGAGAAGAGTGTGTATCTTGCTGGCTCATCCAGCTCTGTCATCAGGAATCCTTTAACTGCCCAAGTTCAAGCTGAATATTTTTAAAGTGGAAAGAATTTCATCTATGGGCTGGAACAAAAATATCTTAAAGCATAAACAAGACATCTGGTCATTGTGCTGCTATTGCAGATGAGATGTTTGTTTTCTCACACACATTTTGAGGCAGAAAGTACAGAAATCACCCTTGCCCTGACTGCTTTTTATGAAAAGCATATAGAAATTATGTGCACAACTTGCTGAAACTCCTGTCTCGCTAAATGAGAAATAATTCATGTGGCTAAAATGAAAACCTTGGAAAGACTACGACTTTTCTGTACTGCAGTTTGACTCTAACCACCTGTTGCAAGGATTCAAAATAGTTTCCAGTGTCTTTCCACATCCCAGGGCTCAGTGAAAGGGGTCTCTTAAAAGGGGTGTTTGAAACAATCCCAGTCCCCACCTGGAAAGGAGAGTGGGTGTGAGCCTTCACAGCGGCCTGGCAGCTGCTCCTGTGAAATTCCTCCTGCACGGACAGGGGAGGAAAGGCCACTCTGATTTATAACTGAAATCTTACCTTGGTTCAAGTGTGTGAAGTGAGATATTTGCCCTGGTGCCTCTGAAAATTGATTGGGCATTACTTTGCTTCATTGAACTATTGGCTTTTAAAGGCTGACAACTGATTCTATCAGTACAAAACAGCCACTGCAGGAACATCTGTTTAACCAGAAAACCTTCAGTTCCATCTCGAAGAAAAATCAGCTTTTCCTTCCTCCTGCAAACTTCCCTGGTGTCCCCTGCAGCTGTTCTCCCATGAAACAATAGATGGATTCACACTCACCCCAAAAGAAGAGATCACAACCCAAATTACATCCCCCTCAGGGTTACCAAGGCAAGAACACTCTCACTTCTTGCTGACTTGCAGCACAGGGAGCTGCCTGTTCCACCAGCCGGGATGTGTCCACTTGGCCTCTGCACTTGTGCTCTTGGATTCCCGAGTGATCGAGATGGAGATAAATGTGTTTGGGAATAAAAGGTTTTAGCCCCCTCTAAATTCCTCCACAATGTTATCATGGAAGCTGAGCAGCCAGACAAACAGCAGTGAAGTGTAGCTGTTGTCTCTGGAAAATATTCTGAGTGAGCTTAAAACTCCAGTTGACAGCTTTTTTTATTTCTTTGTTATTTAAAGTTTTTCATATGCTAAACTAAATGCCCTAAACTGATTGTGGTAATGCTCTGCCTTGACTTCAGTAGTCCACAACAGCCTGTGGTTTTGCAGTCAGATTCTCTTATTTTGGGAAAATCTACCATCTGTAGGTGAGCAGGAATCCCCAGGGACAGAGCTGCCCCTTAATCAGAAGTGTGTAGAATGTACTGTACACAATGCCCCAAAGTAAACCAGTTTATTTAAGGGTGAATGTGAATAAAGTTAGGTAAGTATTTCATCCAGAAGTGAATTTTATGTTAAGTTACATCTATTCTTTGTCACTAACTGAGGATTTATAAAAATAGTTTATGAATAGTCTCTAGATAAATTGCTTGTTGAGGTCCCAAAAGAATTTAAAACATCTTGCCCTGTGCTTTCTTCCCTAAAAAAGCCTCTTCTGGAGAGGTACATGCTTTATTTTCTTTCCCTTCCTTGTCTATTTATTTCTGTTCCCTTCTTTTAAGTGTAAAGTCAAGGAATTTTGTAAGAGAACATCTGAATATACATGGATTTTATAACAAGTGTATAAAATTATATTAGGTCTGTCTAGAAAGTCTCTAAATGTCTGTCTAATGGCTTTCCCCTAAGTGGCTCCTTTTGCTTTACATTTTCTCCCCTGTGAAACTGTCCCAAGTACCAAAGTGTTAACAAAATGGAATCATATTTTATTGTTCCACTAATTTTCCACTAAGCTCTCCCTATTTGTTTGTTGCTGGGCTATGGCTTTTTTCTTCTTTAGAATTTCAATTAGACTCCACTCTCAGGGTAGGTGGTCTGTAACACTAAACCATCAGGCAATCAGTTTTATGCTTTCCTTTCCAGCTCCAGCTTTCTTTTCCCAAACAACGGTAGGAAATCCTCTGTCTGACACAGTACTGGGTGAAGAAAAACAAAAATCAGGCCCATTTGTGATTCAGAGATATGCTCAGTGCTCTTAATGCCTAAAATGCCCCGTGTTTTGATAGAACAAAATACTGTAATCCAAAGGCAATTTAAATGATGGACAAAGTAATGGCTGGGAGAGAACAACAACAATAAACTGGAGCTTTAGAGTTGACCTTGATCTAGAATTTGTTGAATTTGTACATCCAAGCAAAAGAAAACTTTTAACTGTGGAGCTGAACTATAAACTTGAATAGAATAAATCTAATTAGATCATGACATACACAAAATTTACATTCAGAGAAAAGCAATTTTAAATAACTTGGATGCCTGACAATAACACAAGTCTGATGTCTCTCTAAATCACGAAGAGTGGTAGAAGTCAGTGTGTCTCAGTTGCAAAGTCATTACTCCAGGATCCAAGCCTGTATCTACTCTGCAGTTAATGGCAGAAACTGAAATTTAAAATCAGGAACAGAAAGTGACTGCACTGTAACAAAGTAACAGGAATATTCTGAAAAGGGGAAAAAAAACCCCAATGTTTTTCCATTTTCAAACATTAAGATGATGTTGCATTTCATTTGCTTAAAAAGGAAATATGTACTATTTAGGCAGCAACATAATACACTGTGGTTCACTTTCTCCTGTCAAAAATTTGCTTTATTGGGAGAATAAAAGCAATTGGCAATGTGGATATTAGGAACCGAAGGAAGCAGAAGCCGAGCTGTTTACAACAACTGTGTTGTTACAAAGTGGGAGACCGAACTAAAAATCTGTCATTGTTTTCTATAAAATTCTTCTCAAGTGTCAAATGCCACAATTTGGATTCTCTGATGACGAGTTAAGGTTTCAAGTATTCAAAGGAAATGGAAAATACATTTGTGCCTGCCATAGATCAGGGAATTTGTTGTTTGTAGATTATTTTCCCATGTTTATGGACTCTGACACTGAGCAGTGCCCAAGACCCCAGTTGTTGTTTATCTAATGCATATCCTTAACTTTAGGCAAACAAGCAGAATTTTGGCTGTAGGGAAACAAATCCCACACGTAGCCTGAGCATATAAAACATGCTTAAGTTTCTCCACTGCAATAGACAACTTATGGGGCAGCTTTTTTTCCAGAGATTCCTGCTCACTACAGATCCCACTACAGGCTTGCACAAAACTTCCAGTAATAGTTCCAATGAATAGATGTAAATTTACTTTTTATCCCTAGGGTAGAACAGACTTTATGAACGTGGCCATCAGCTCCCTTAAACTCCCTCAGTGAAACCTTCACTGCTGACTTCAGCTAGACAGATACCAAATTAATCAAATTTACGCTCATTACTTCAGGTCAGGGTTTGTCTGTCAACTCTTAGCAACTTTTAAAACACTGTCCCCTGCTATCCCTGGGCAGCCAGTTCCACTTCCTTGGAGAAGGGGCTTGCAGGGCTTGAAATGTTGTGGTTTGCAGTTAACAGCTGATTAACACACGAAGGACAGATGCAAACAAAGGCATGTATTCTTTCAGCACATTTCACTTACACACTTAACTTCCCAGTCCTTTTTCCCCCTGCAGAAGATGATGTACATCACCTGACTGCCTGCGAATATGAATGACTGGGGGTGATTATGAGGCTGGTGGCAAAAAGCGGTCAGGACCTTTCCCAAGACCTCCATTTATAGCCTTAATTTGCATTTTCCTACAAGGATAAGTAAATTCTACCACAATTTATCGCTTCAGTGACAGCTCCCTTGAAGCAGCCATGATAATTGCACTTCTTCCTGAAACGGCAGGAAAACACTTCCTAAGCAGTTAAAAGCTTTTGGGCTTAGTTTTTCTCCAAAGGTTTTCTAAAGGAGGGGAATTAAGTCCTTGCAATCAGGCACAAACGAGAGCTCAGCACCAGTCCCTGCATCTTGTTCATATGGAACAGCACCTCAGGCAGTGGGATAAACAAAAGGAAAGCAAATTATTTTTAGTCATTCGAGATAAAAGGGACAAAGTCAGTGACAAGTGCATCATCTTAGTGTTGTGGCTGTGGGGTTCTGGTTCCTTTGTTCTGTAAATCTATTCAAATTGTAACACAGCATTCAAACCAAGCAGAAAGTCTAACGGAGGGACTAACAGACTATCACTCCAGTCTGGAGGGCTTTTCCTTTAGATTATGCACAAAATTCATTTCATCCCAAAAGAAACTTCACGGCATCTTCTCAACTTCCCAACTCCTCCCTACTTCTGCCTGAGATACATCACTAAAGTGTTTCTCATTAGTCTAATGAGTTTGGGTGTCTAACAAAGAACCACAGCAGGGTCCGGGGAAGGCAAGCTGGGAAAAGGAATTGAACTGCAGTGTCAGAGCAGGGAAAGCAGCCTTCAATGGGCTGTAAAGCCTGGAGATGCGCTAGAGGCTGAAATGTCACCTCCTGGTCTCTCTGCCACCCTTGGCTCCGTCCCGGGTTTGTAACTCGCTTTAACATCAGCTGCTCAGCAAGTCTCCTTGCAGTGAGACAGCCAAAAATTGGGCAAAAAACTTGCTTTTGGGTCAACTTAGAAGCAGAGAAAGGGAGAGAACATTTTGATTAGCAGTAGGAGGTAAAACTGGCTAAAACTGGAGGAGAAGGTTCTCGTTGCTAGAGAAAGGTTTGTAATAGAAACAGTGAATAATTCCCCTGCTGCAGAGGAAACTTTGCCTACAAAGGTTTTAAGGGGAAAGAGGGAGGCCAAAATGAAGGGAAAACAATGAAAGGTTGTATTAAAAAGAAGTGGCTCAGTATGTCCTGGCTCCTTCAAACATAGGAAGGAATCAGAGGGCTGGCTGTGTGAACACTGAGAATAAAACAAGAGTTGCTAGCAGGACACTTCTGAGCTGTGAGTGCAGCTGAAGACAGCTCAGTGCATCTGTCCCATCCCCAGCATCCAAGGGGCCAGACCTTCACCCCAAAATGAGAGTTAGGGATTCCTGACAAGCAAGCAGGAGAAGGGAAATACCACTAGCAGAGAAAATACAAAAGTGAGAACTACGTAAATCCATTTTTTATTCCTATTTTATTGTGGCTAAGGGAACTGGCTCAACTCAGGTATGGGAATATTACTGGGTGCAAGGCAGGGACAGTGGCTCCAAGAGGTGCAGCTTCCCGAGCTTCCCTGTGTGCCAAGAGGCTTGGTTTGTCAGCAACATTTCATATTCTGTGATTCTGTCGTTACCTGGCTTTTGTTTGTTTGGATTTAGGATGAACCAAGCTTTAAAGTCTGACACACGTGGGTTTTCTTTCATTCAATGATTTAAGAATTCTTTGTAACTACAGACAAGAGATTTCTTTAAGACTTACAAAATAGGAATGAATTCTGACTGAACTACAAGGGAGACATGAATAAATATGCAGTCAGTGGAGTATCCTGACAAAACAAGTATTTTTTTTCTTTGCAAGAAATTTGCTTGGGGGAAAAAAAGTGATGTACAGAAAAGGGGTTATTTGTTCTCAGGGTTTTGATGAAGGGGATGATGATAAACTTTTTTTTTTTTTTTTT
>VXAD01010087.1:2043892-2061233 GCA_013399195.1 Dicrurus megarhynchus | reverse complement strand
TTTTTTTTTTTTTTTCTGGAGGGAAACAATTAGCCAGAAAGCAATGGTTCATCTCCACATGTCACACAGCTAGAAGAGGCTGATGATTTTCCATTTCCATCCCCTCTGTCTGTAGATCAGGATAGGTGCTCGGGGATTTCCAAACAGGAGCTGGTCTGAGCCAACAGTCTGTGTCCAGTTTACAGCTGGAGTGGCCATGGAAGCCTTGTCTTTCTCACTGTGACCTTCTCCTTGGCAAACCACAATGTTTCTCCATCCAAAACCATAATCCCAGAAATACAGGCCCTAAAATCTCCACAATTTCAGCCACTAAATTTTTTTTTTTTTTTTGGTCCATGATACTGCTTATTTATAAACAGTAATAGAGCTTGAAGTAGCAAAAATACAAATAATCACCTTATTCACTTAACTCATGAGAGCTCTGCCCAGAGCCCCTCACCATTTGCTGTCAGATTTTGGGCTTAGGAAGAGAGGCTTCTTAAAAGAAAGGAGAAAAAGATTTCTCTTTAGAAATCAAGTTAGAGAAAAATACTTCAGAGAAGGCTGCAAGGGTGGAGATCAGATGATCTTTGTGTGTTTCTTTAGGAGGAAAAAGAAGTTATGCAATTCCAAGTAGTCATGTGGGATGGCAGCTGCTTAAGTTACTGCTAATTTTTATTAGGGCTGGCCAGAGCCAGAAAAAGGTCTGCTTTATAAGCAAGACCTTTTAAGAAGTAAACTAAATCTTCCTGAGCTGGGAGGCCTGCAGAACTGAGAGAAGAAAAAAATAGCACTTAGAAATTCTTTTTTTTTTTTTTTTTTCCTGCCCCCACCTTCAAATGATTCAGGAAACATTTTCACTCTCCCTTCCTGCCGCTGGTTTCTTTCTCATATTCATCCAATCAATCAAACAGATGTAGAATATTTACCATTTTTCAGCTCAAATTCCTGCTCAGCCCAAAGGACTATTCACATGCCCGATGTGTGTGAGCTTTTATTCACCCAAGGCAGACACGTGGCCCTGGGTGCGGGCTCTGGCTGACCCTGCTGGGAGCACAGGGCTGGATTAGCTGCTCTCCAAAGGTCCTCTCCAGCCTCAGCCACGCCGTGCTCCTCTGAAACATCCGAAGATTTTACTCTGTTTGATCCAATTGGAGGTGGGATTCCAGTATTCCCAACAGCCTTGTGGTATTGTCCAGGACTGAGCACCTGTGGCTCCTGTCTTTGCAAATCCGTGCAGGAATTAAACTGGATCCTGAGGCAGGCTCCATCCCCAAACCTGTTCCTCGCTTTCAGCTTTGCACACTTTTGTGCCCTTCAGAGTCGTGTGAATGATGGCAAAAAATAATAAAGATTAAACACAAACGCTACCAGATAAAATTCACCACACTAAAGAGACCAGACACGACTCTTCGTATGTCATCTAATCTCTGTCCAAAGAGGATTAATTTTGTACTGCTGTTAAATGGAGCATATAATTAAGCTGTGGATACTCCTCTGGGGCTGTGGATGATAACGGTGCCAGTGTGAGAGGGTACAGAGGAAAGGCTGCTGCAGGGATGCTGTTCCTGAGATCCACTGCTCAAGTCCCACAGTAAGGGATCTACAAATTAGTGGCTTTTTTATTTTTTAAGAGTATTTTAACACCAGGCTTAATTAGACTACGGAAAAGGGGCTTGCACTGACAAAGGATACTGTTTTCCACACTCTGACTCTTTTTCCACCTGCCTCACACAACTGAAGCACACTTAATGTATAATTTACACCGGAGATAAGACGCTTGCACCATTTGCACTGTTTGGGACTAGGAATCCCCTGGTCCCTCACAAAAGGGATTTCGTGCACACAGGGATGGGATGTGTCTCCAACATTTACTGCTCTGCCCACACAGCCCTTCTGTACCACTCCTCCTTCACCCCAAAGTCTCAACTTTTCTTTCTGGAAGTAAAATTCTCCCACACAACCTTTAAAACCCAAATTCCCCTTTCAGAAGTAAATTCACTTTAGAGATATAAGACTTTACAGACAGAAGCTTCTTTAAAGATGTTACACCTTTATATGAAAGCTAACATAACACAAATTTACTTTGGATACTAAAAATGCATAATAAAAGTCTTAAAAGGAAAATATTGTTTTCATTTAAAAGCCCCAGTGGTGAAGCAAAATTTTTCAACTACTATTATTGTCAGCCCAGTCCCATTTGTATTTATGAGAGCCTAAAATCTTTACAAGTCCTGTAGTTGCACTTTGTAGTGGAACATAAAATAGTCAGGCTATATTGTTTTGAAATTTATCAAAACATGCAGAAAGTAAAGCAGCAGTCAACAGTGATGGAATGAAATTCCCGATGTTGATAAGCTGTCACCTCTCAGTGTTTAAAGCCCAGAACTGCAGTTAATTGTAGATAATTTTTCAAAGTGTAAAGAATTAATTAATTAAGCAAAGGGGAAAGCCTTATGTATGAAGGAGAGTATGACTCTAAAACCATTATTTCTATACAATTTGATAAGCTTCTATTGAGCACTCGCCTTTTCCAGGTTTTCCTGTCTGAAGGGTTTCTTGTTTCTTGTCCTACCAAACCCTCACATTTGATAACTTTGATAAAACAAACAAAGACCCCCTCAGCCAGTACTGGAATAGATTTTGTTTACTATCAAACACCTTATTTGTCACTAAAACTACAAAGACTACTAAGCAGAAGAGACTTTGTTTTGTAATTCTCACTAGAACAGCACCATGCTCATGCTCTGAAGACAACTCCCTCCACCAAAATTACCCAGGGCTGAGCTGCAGGATCAGGACTTGGGATCCCCAGGCAGATCTGGTCATTCTCCCACACTTGGCGTTTTCCAGGTTTGCTGAACAAATTCCATTTTTAATTCCAAATGACGAGTTATGCAAATGTGACTCGAGTGCCTTTTGAATAGCAATGGTCTGAGCTTGCTCCTTTTGTCAGTTAATTCGCACTTAGTTAATGCACATCTTTAACCCAGTTGGCATGGTAATGTGCCACATATGTACTAAATTAAGGATGATGGTGCCTGATTGCCCAATTATGATACCAAATGTGTGAAAATAGTTGATAGGATATTCTGTGTGTTTTCTCTAAAAAGACTCCGCGCATTCAAAAATCTAAAAATAAAAGCTAACAGTTAATCGTAATGGTTTGGCTTGAAATGTGGAAAACTGGAGATGTGGAGATGATTTAAAATGCAAGGAATTGTACCACATATGAAAAGATTAAATTGTCCCATTGTTACATGCTCTATGTGCATCCTTTAAAAAAAAACCCCAAAATTTGTTGGAGTCTGACACGTTTCTCTCCGATGAGCTACAGAGGATGAACCAGCTATTTTTCACTTCTTTGACAGAGTAATGATTCCTAACCCCAAATTCTGGATTTCTGAGGTAGTTTGTATTTTGAACTCATCACAAGTGTCCTGGGCATGGGCAGTTCCTGCAGCACCAGGTGCCACACCAGGCTTGGGAACAACCTCCCCACCACAGGGTTGGGAGAAGGGAACAACCTCTCTCTGCCTCACACAAGGCAGGCAGGCACCCACCAAGAGCTGGATTATCCAGGCAATTAGCAAGGACTGGTTTAGCAGAAAATGGTAAACACAGCTGAGGGAGGATGGATGAGGGAATTCATGAGCTCTGGGATCAGCACGACTGGAGTCAGTGGAGTGAGTCCCTGACTTCATGTGAGATTTGACTGGAAATCATCAAAGCAGTTTGCATTTCCTCTCCAATCCTGTTCCTTGTGGTCCCAAACAAGTTAACCACACCAAAGAGAAACAACTCCTGGGGCAGAGCATTTGCTAAATAATCTGTGACTTTCACTGTGTTTTAAAGTGTTGCATCAGTAGGACTTTTCTCCCAATTTTTCCAACCTTTTAGTAATGAAAAGTTTGAGGCAAGAGAACCCAACCTGGAAAGCAAATTCCTCATAATCACTTCTCCTTTTTCTCAAGAGCAATTTCCTGTTGAACTGCAATTCCAACACAAACATGAGCAACATTATTTAACTTCTCTGCAAGGACTGTGGATGCTCCATCCCAGAAAAGGCATTCCTCCCAGTTCCAGTAGTGGCAATGCTTCTCCTGATTTGTGCAGCTGTCATGGTCCCCATCTCGAGAGCACTGAAGGTTTTACGGGGCAGATTTCATGCTGGCTAAAGACTGAAATGGTTGTTTTCAAGCAGACTGTGTGAGCAAGGAAAGCAAGAGTGGAGGGAAGGGCAGGGGAGAAAGGACTCCACGCCATAATCCCATTACTTAAAGACGTGTTGCACATAAGGGATCCATTCCCGAGTTTAAGAGAGGTTTTTTTTGATAATTTAATTACCTCTTATTCATTCAACACGCCCTTGAGAACAATATTCTAAGCTTCCACAGATTCAAAATGCCCACATTACACTTAGGGTCAGCATGCTGTGGACTTGTGTGTTAAGAAGAAGGAAGAATATGATGGTGTAGAAATTTGAGGGGAGCTCACACAGGACCTTTTCTCAAAAGCTGTAGCATGAAATGTGCTTATAACCTGAGCTCTGCAGCCTCCAGGTCAGAGACTGTTGGTCCATAATATTTGAAACAACACTGCCTTCTCTGTTTGCAACACTTACATGTTTTGTTCCATCCAATTTATTTTCTGGTTTTGTCTGTGCAAAGAACACTATTACGGTATTGAGTGTAAAAATCCTGTTGCACCTCTTTGGTTCACTCTCTGGCTCATCCCCCTGCTTTCCCCAGCTCCCTGACACAGCTCAGCCTGTAGTGCTGGTATGAAATCAGTGAAATAAATTTATGAGAGGAAAAAATGCAGCGATAACCAAGGCCGCCTGTTTTCATTTAGATCTTCCTCTTTAGGTTGTTATTATTACTCCCTTTTGACTGAGCTGCGGGATCTATGTTTTAGCACAGGCACGATGCTGCTTTGTGAGACACCATTAACAGATATGGACAAAGGCCTTGGAAAGTTTTCTGGGAGCATAAACTCCAGAAAGAGCTGACTCTGCTGTAGCTGCACTCGCTGCCCCGCCGCGCTCGCTCCCCACAAATGCTCCCATGTGCTTGCGTGTCCTGGCAGGGACTGCAACAGCCAATTTTAAGTCTCTGTCTGAAAATGTTTTCTTCTAGAAAATTAATTCCTGAGCGTACAGAGCTGCACAGTAAATCTTGTTCGCAGAGCTGAACTTTTCCATTCATGACAATGGAAGAATTCTGTTTAATCTGTATCCTTGTCAGAGTTCAGCTGGCACTGAGTGTCCCGCAAGGAGCTGCAGGCTTAGGATTATCCTGCTGAAGCTGGCATCGTTTTAAAAAGAGCTCACCAGCAAATCAGAAATGTAAGGCGGTGTTCAGATAGCAATTTTATTGACTGATTATTTGTGGAAGCTGCCTGTGAGTGGCGATAAGCGAGCAGGGCACCCGGGGCAGGACAAGCGTGCACTGACAGTGCAGCCAGACGGGCAACACTGAGGCCTTTCAGCCCACAGGCTCAGTCTGCTGGAAAAACGAGACCCATCACGCACCACCAGACCACAAGGAATGTTTCTTCTTTTATTCATTCACTCAGCTTTCAAGCCATCCTTGCCTCAGTCTGTGTCACTGGCAGGGAAAGGTTCACCCCGCTCCTGCCAGAGTGTCCCTTCCTGCCATTCCTCTGTGCCTGATGGACTTTCTCTGTGCTGATGTGACTTTCCAGAGGCTGTGCTGTTAACGCAGCTACCAAATTAATCTCCCTGAAATCCACCTAACCCCCTCCTGTGAGCAGAAAGTGCCTCTGCCAAAACACCACACTTACCCCAGGGTGAACAGGGAGCCCGCAGCAAACGGCAAATTTTGTTTGGACATCCACAAGATTTGCTAAAAAGTTTCATTGTTCTCGTGTGTAATCTGTGAAGAAATGCACGTCCTGGAAAAGCAGCCTGTAATTTGTAGCACATGAGTGTGCTTTGGGGAAAATCAATCACATGAACTAAGACGTGTTCTCAACTCCTAAACTAATGATCCTTCCTGTGAGCAGCATGAAACACCGGGCGAGTCCCAGATGGCATAAATCCTCCAGGTTTCAGCAAAGCTGTGACAGTTTATACTACCCCAACAGTACCCTAATTGTGCTGCAAACTTTTTAAGGTGGCGAGCAGTCAGCCTTTCAAAAGCCTCCTTCTTCCCAAGCAGTCCCAGAGCTAAACAAACAAGTTTACCAGTTAGTGAAAGGAGAATGCCAGATTTAATTTATAATCTTTCAGGGCTGATGTGCTTAAAAATAAAAACTCTGAAAATCTAATTTTGTCTTAAGAAATGCCAAGCAGCTGCGTAGAGGCATTCAGGGCTGGGACCTGAACCAACTTCTGTTGAGAGAGGAAATTAGGACCATTTTGTTACCCTGACAAAAATGAAATCTATGAGAACAGTAATTCCTTTGCAGAAAAAATCAATAGTTTCAGCATGTTTTTAACGTGGCAATTTGCTATGGAACATCTTAACAATACCTCAGTAAATCACCAGCTGAAATCAGCTGCTGGCTTTGAATGTACAAGTACAGAACTGCATGAAAAATGTGTAGTCAAAGCAGAGGAAATCTCCCAGAATCATGACTTCCTTACTCCTAAAGTCATTGTGAAAGATCTGCGAACAGATACAGGTAAGAAGCTTTGGTTTACATAGAGAAGTTACAAAAACACCAAAAACCAAATCTTTAACCCTAATCCGGCAAGAACTTCTAGAACTTCTTTCCCTCTATGCCTCAGATTACCCATTTACAGAGTAAGGATATTATTAAACAGTGAGGGGAAGTTATTAAGCAGTTAATAGCCATAACATGATGTTCACAGTCCTATGTAAGCACTAAATATCACTATTCAACAGATTCTGTAAAACAAAATACAAGAAAAAGGCGATTTCTCTGAATTTGTTACACGCTGTTCTGATGACTGAGTAGCACAGACCATGCAACATTCATCTTGGTTTTTGTCATTTAGCAGTAGCAACACAGACCTCACAGTGCCATTACTTATTTCAACGATATAAAAAGGGACAAAAATTTGCTTTTAAAGAAAATTCAAGTCAATTCTTAAACCTGATTAACTTTTCATTTAACCTTCTGAAAAATGTAGAACAGGAAGTCCAAATTACATAAGGAAAATATGTTTAAAAATTATCTCTGACATAATTCCAAGGTTATCTCTGTATCAAATTGTCAGGGGATAGAATTTGCAAGCGAACAGCAATAAAGCAAGGCTTCTGCTATCAGCCCTGAGCAATACCCTGGATGTGTCTGGATTTCACTCTGCCTAATCCCTGCTCAGTAATTAGAAATGTTGTGGCAGTTCTGAAAACAAGAAGTGACGCTCTTATTTTATATGTGCTCCAAAACACACCCACCAGAAGATCTGCAGCAAAGAAACATTTTCCAAAAGGAAATCAAATGATTCATGTTTTACTTCATTGTGAATTCTCTGTGATGGATGCTGGAATTAATTAGGGAGATGTTATGCTCAGCAGCTTACAGTGGAACAAGAATTCTTTGTGAAAGAGTTTATTTAAAATCATGCTGATGATACATAAAACCTTAATATTGAAGGAACAAGTTAAAGAAGTTCTAGATAACTAAATTCAGTTCTAGAGAAGTAAGTTGCCATCTTTCCTTATCATTTCTTGTGCATTTGAAAGCAAATGTGACCTGCTAGGATGCTCTGCTCTGTGCCAAGTCTTCCAGCTGTGTCCTGCTAGTTACAGCTACATCTGTAAATCATTTGTGAGACAAACTCCCAAATCAAAACTTTGACAGTGTGAAGGTTTTAAAAAAACTTGCCTCTAGAAGGACACCACCACCGGCCATTACCTAATTCTCATCCAGAGAGTTTACAGGTATTTCAATTAGCTAAGAAAATTAGACATTAGGATGATAAAGCTCACTTAGATGCCTTGATGCAGGAGGTGTCCCCTTTCTCCTTATCCAGAGTAATGTTAGATACAGTGTGCTAAATATAAATTGCAGAGATCACAGGATGAAACAGCTGCTCTCAGGAGCCGGTGTCCACAACATCTGTATTTTGAGGGCTCTCTTTTAGAGCACTCGAGTCTAGTGCTGTGAACGGGATGCCTGTAGTGGCTGGGCTGCATGAAATGAATTAATTTATCTAAAAAATAATTCAATTAGCACTCTTGGAGACTGTTCCACAATGGGAATCAAACCACATTAGCTGGGCACCACTCAAGGCTTGCTTCCATAGGACATTCCTGATCCAGACTGAGTTGCTGATCTGGAGGCACCCAAAGCCAACTCTTGGGAAACAATGTGCTCCATTTTCATCAGCATTTTGTGTATATTTAGAGGTGAGAAGAGTGAAGATGACAATGAGTTTGTGGTCAGCACAACAAGAGCTGTCAACACGTCAGCCCCATGTCAACACACGGGTTCCTGCTACCCTTGGCGTGTTATTAATCCAACAAATCGCTCTAATGTCTTTATTCTGGGCTTTTCTCTTCTCTGAAAATGCAGCTTGAACTGTGCAAAGGGCTCTGCACTAACACTGCTGGCACAGGCGTGGCTCTGCTCTGGGAGGGGACACAGCAGGAAAGCTCACCCAGCCTGTCCTCCTGTGTCCCTCTCAGCTCCTCTGGACACACACAGAGTGGGACTTCGTTCCTCAGCCTGGACAAACACTAAGCTTGGGGAGCAGTAAGGAAGGAGCAAAAATGAGATCAGAAGGAAGGAGGTCCCTTGCAAGAGAGCAGATGGTGCAGAGCCCATGGAGGTTGGCTGCCCGTGTCCCCTATGCTGTGAGCCAGGGTCACTTCCACAACTGGGACAGTGCTTGTGCTCACGGAGCCTGAACCAGACCAGGACGTTTCCTAACCCTGGGGTATTTGATCTCCCAGAGATTTTGGTTTTCATACAGTTGTTTGGTTTATGTGGCTGTGCACTACTTCAGGAACGGATGTCAGCTTTCCAAGGAGGCTGTGGGGGAATTCAGGCTTATGGGAAACCTTTCAGTTCAAACAAGATCGCAGAGTTCTCACAAAGCTGTCCAACCTTTTCGCAATTGTGTTACATCACACACAGAATTTGAGCAACTCTGGATCGTTTCACAGCTCAGTTTCTTATCTTTTTATAGTTCTGCTACTGTGGCTCCATTCTTTCCCATATGAAGAAACTTAATTAATATTTTATATCCTTACTAAATTGTGAATACAATTTACCATAACAGTACAGAAAAAGGCAAATACACTTTGTCCCCTGCCAACAGCAAATCCTTAACAGCTGTTTATTGCTCATTTGCAAAACATAAGAGCAATGGAATTCCATTACTTAGAGAAACTGGCTGTTCCATGATATCCTTGGCAACAAACACCACACTTATCTTTTTGAACAATAGACTCTCAAAGTTTCTCCAGCCTACAAAAATAAGACAGTGAGGAAGACTTTTTCTCAACTGCAAAATGCCAAACAATGGGAACTGACTCACCGTCAGCTACATTTTGTTTCATGGAAATGAAGCTTTTTCTTGCTCTCTCCACCCCCCCCCCCAAAAAAAAAAAAGAAATTTGCTTGCTGCAAATTGAGAGGAAAGTTTCCTGCAACCATCTCTTTCACAGGAAGAGCTTTTTATTGAGGTCAAGACTTTGGCCAAATGAGTAGAAATTCAGACTGCAATCTAAGTAATGTAAGAACTCACAAACAACATTCAGGGAGTTACTTAGGTTTATGATAAACCATAGAGAAATCACAGAGTGGAATTTTCCCTGACTGTTCAAAACTTCAATACCAAGAAAAATAACGTCGTGCTTTACAGCACAGATATTTCACATATGGTTTTAACTAAATAACTTCCAAGTTTCCAACAGCTTAAAAAAACTATCTATGGCATACCAGAGAGATGCGAGCTCCTCAGAAAGTCAGGACGTGCACATACCATCCATAATCTGGTTTCTATATTTAGGGAAGGACTATACCTAAAGCCCTGGAGGTCAGCACTGAATCAAGCCCAGCATATTTTCACAGACGTATCTTCCAGACAGTGTTTACCACGGTCCACTTCTCCCAAACCCACACCGAACGTGCCATGTGAAGACCCGAGCTGGAGCTATTAAAAGGCAGTGTGTTCTCATACCTCAATAATCCTGTCGTGGATTTGCAGCCCTCCTTCCTTAGCAGCAGGCCCAGTGTCAACTATTTTCGATACAAAAATTCCTTCGCTCGATGACCCATCCTGATTGTCCTTCAAGGATGAAAAGGAAAACACATTACTGTCCCTCTCGTCTGCCCTCAGCTGAAGCTTGTCCATGTCACAACAGTGCATGGAATTTGACAGAAATATTCTTATTGGTGTCTTAATATGGAATTACTTTGTGCTAAGGAGAACATCTGACACTCCCGTTTTGAAAGATTAAGCAACCAGGGACGGACTGCCATTAGGTAAATTAGTTGCTTGATAATCATTTTCCTCTGACTTAGGCCAGCTCAGGAGTAATTGTCATCACAATTATTCTCAATGCAAAATCCAGTGAGACACAGCCTGTTTGCACATCAAACATAGGACAACGGTGCAATTTTTATTTTCAGTTGCACAGCTTTTCCTCTGGAGACTTAAAAATAAACCCATGAAAACAACTTACACCTAACAAGGTATTTTCATATTCCTGTGTATTGTGCTTCTACCAGTGCAGAACAATGGCTCAGAAAGTTGAAAAACTCTAAAGAAAGAATAACTTTCAAGTGAATTCACTAGGAATAAATCGTGATCAATGTCAGATTTCTGAGCAGCCAAGTAGTTATGAATACTTTCTAAATTACTAGGACAAGGTATAATCCACTCCTTGATCTAATTAAAGTCATATGCAGCAGCTCCAGCCAACAAGCATCCAGAAAAAATACATTAGTGAGTGTGTGGTGCAGGAAACATCTGCTGAAATCACAGAATTCAAAAGTAGGCTGTTTAAGTTCCATCCCTTCACCTGCACAGAGGGCTGCTGCATCTCTGGTGGAAAGAAGAGTAAATAACTTTTTTTTTTTAATGAAAGGGGCTGAAGTTGTGGCTCTCAACCCATGAATGTCACAGGAGTATGGTTTGAGAAAGAGACACCATGGGTTTCATCATTTTGGGAGTGGCAGTGCACCAGGATCAGTGGTGCTGGCTGTGATGATAGGCAGGAAAAAACAGGCAGTGAGAGGAAAGGCAGTGTAGGCAAGAGACATCCATACCAATCTCAGTGGAAGAACTGCTCTGAAAGAATCCCAAGAGGACCAAATGCTTGTCAGCAACATTTTTCCTTTAAGTGTTGACCCACATGCTGTTCCCAACTGCAAAGGGCAAACATATTTTAACAATTAACATACCACGCATGGCCGGCCACCAATAATATTAAATCCAAGAGATCCAGAGTCCCGATGCAGGACCAGAGTCAGTGCTTTTGTTTCTTCACCCTACAAAGAACAGATGAACACATTCAAAACACTGTGTGGGGGGGGGTAAAACAGGACAGGTAATACTTCTACCCAGCTTTTTTGTTGGGTTGGTTTCTCTTTTTTTTTTTTATCCCCTTGTAGTTTAGAGACAAATGCTTGGAATAGCTTTGCAGGAGCAGAGTCAGCAGCTCCCAGTGGCTGCTCCAGCCACCCCACTGAGCTCCAGCAGCAGAACCACCCCTAAGATTTATGTGTCTTTTTTATTGAGATCTACAGTGAGACACTTAACAGCAACAGAAGAGGTTTCTATGTAATGCTGGTTCCTGCAACTACTTGACCCAGTCATATGTGATGTGTTATGTAAAATACTCCACGTTTCCAGCAGTCAAACTCTTTGACTTTCCCAGTGCTTGGGGGTGACTGAATCTTAGGACTGGATCCTTGCATTGCCTCTCTCTCCTGCTGGCTACGTGACATTGTTTTAAACAGTATCAAACAAAGCATTATACAACAGAAATTCTCTGCAGAGTTTTAAAAAACAGCATTAAACAAAACTGCTACAAATTTTGCCACAGGCCCAGAATGGCAATTGCTATTCATAGCACCTGCTGTGCGTAATTTTATTTTTTTTTCTGGCATTTTAAGACTAGCAAAACAGACATCTTCCATCACTGAAAATCATTATGTTAATCCCCTAAAATACGAAATTCTGCAGTGAACAGTTGTCTGGACAAACAACGTACAACACAGATATACTGGAAGGACGTGTACTGTTTGGGGGGCTGTGTGAACAGGCTCTGTTATCCTGGTCTCTTATCCCAGCTTGTTCCTAACTACACACGCCTACAAAATGTCCTTTGGGACACAGGGATGCTACTCAGGCCTATTAACTTTCATAAAGACAAAAGTAAGTGCAGGAACTGTCAAAGACCACTAAATGTTCACAATGTTCTCTCTTCAGGCTCGGTCTAGTGGTTGTTATTTACAGCACAACAAACAACAGCAGAGCACTACAAAAAGCCCTCTGAATAACAATGTTGTTTTCAGAGATCAGAATAGGATCAGTATGTGCATCTAGAGATACAGATGAACTTCTCTACCTCCAAAACCATTTTCTTTGTTTTATCCAAAGGGTGAAAAAGTTATGAACACAAAAAAGTTTGAGGAAGTTATCTTACAAGTCTGGTTTTCATAACCAATTAATGACAAAAATTGCAACAGTTACGTTGTAATTCGGTGCAGATGGTTTTAGTTTGTGCATTTTTCTTCTAACACGTCAATTTGAAGTTGTCAATCAAATATTAATGTCTATTAAAGTCATTAAAAATGTCAAAGTAATCCTGGATTACTGAATTACTCCCACAGATTTGGGGATGATAAGGAAGCCCAAGTCCCTGCCAGTGTGAGCTGGCAGAGCTCCCCTGACCGCACGCTCTGAGCTCCTTCACAGGGGAGCTGCACCAACAACTCCACCTGAAAATGTGCTTTACAACTTCTATGTCAGCTTCTGATCGTTATCTTCCCTAATGATCGAATAATAAATAGACTTGGAGCTGATACAGAGGAACACGAACAAACTCTGACTGATTTTATTTGAATCTGCCTGCACTTGGCAGCAGTGAGAATCAGGTACTCAGAGGAGGACTGAAAAATAAAGTAAAATCTATTTCCCTGCAAGTCTGCAGACCCAGAGCTCAGACAGGATTTCAAGGAACAGATTTCCAGTCCTGTGAGACCACTTTCAAGGACTGATGATTCTGGATTTGAAAGACAAGCACATGCTAGCACCACTGTTTCCTTCTATTATCCCTATTTAAGAAGGTAAATCAATTAGAACAATCAAAAAACAATTACAACATTGCTCTCAGGACACTTTCAGTAATTAGAGTTGCCTGTTTTCATTAAAGCCTCCTTATGTGGCTTCGATTTGACACTTTTATACCTGGCTGAACAAGTGTTAAAGCAGGTGGGATTGAATCAGTCGGGTTGTGAGGGAAAAGAAACAACTAATGCAGCCTTCTGGAGGTACTTCTGAAAAAGCACTTCTGTCTACAGGGGTTTTAAAGACATTCC
Organism: Dicrurus megarhynchus; assembly: GCA_013399195.1. Taxonomy (NCBI): domain Eukaryota; kingdom Metazoa; phylum Chordata; class Aves; order Passeriformes; family Dicruridae; genus Dicrurus; species Dicrurus megarhynchus. The sequence continues at coordinate 2,047,766 of VXAD01010087.1, read as the reverse complement.
CAGCCCTTTCTGGGGGCTTTGTGTGGTGTCTCCGTGTTCCCCATGGCAGCAGTCACATTCCAGAGCATCAACCCCACCATGGGGAACTGCCCGGCCCCGCGGAGGCAGCAGCACCTCGCTGGGACCCTTGGCCACTGCTGCACATTCACATCTCAGGTCTTAACGATTCCTTCAACAACCTTCTCCTTCTCTTCCTAAGGAAGCCACGATGCAAATGATTTTTCCACGGCTCTGCCTTTCTCTCCCCCTCCAACATCTCACGTTCCAGCGGAGCAGTCATTAAACAGTGAGGTAACTGTGGAAATGTGGTGGCCAGGGGCCAGCCCTGCCCCGGCAGCTGCTCCGGCAGCAGACCTGATGGTTCCTGGCATGTTGTATTCCCACAGCTGAACAGAACTCTTAAACATAATTCTTGAAATTACTGCACTTCCCAGCTGAGTAATGTGCAGCTAATAGACTGCCTTTCCCTTTAGATAGTGGAAGACTAATTTCTTTGGTAGTGCTGTGGCTGAGGTCTGTCTTCACCAGAGGAGGCACCTCAGCTCCTTGCTCCCTGGCGAAAGGGCTGCCAGGACCAGCCTGGCACATCCTGCTTGGGGACAGGCTGAGAAAAACACACTTCTTGTTTTAAAGGACTTCATCTGGCTCTTACAGAATTCAAACCTGTGTTACCACCACCACAGAGGTCCTGAATGCCAGCTCATAACTGGTTCCTGCCTGGCTGACACACTTAAAGTCAGTCCCTGTCTCTGGTTGCCAGGAGAGCAGAAGGGTTTCCAGCCTGGGCTGCAGCCAGCACTGTCAACTGCTTCCGATTCCCTCTCCCCTTGTTCCTTCCCAAAGGACTTTGTCGGCTGTGTAAATATGGGATTGACCAGATCAGCTTATCAAGAGGTGTGCACAGTACTGTGTTTCACCAAGGATTAAGCCTTGTTTGAATTGTACAAGTTTTTTTCTTGATTGTTTAGACTTTGATATTTCAGGATTGACATGTCTGATTGAAGGAAATACTAATTTTGAGTGAGACACACCACCTTCCCCACCACTCCCTCCTCAAGCTGATCCTCAATAAGCCTGTCCTCTTCCCACCAAGGAAAAAACAGTCACTCTCTGAATAAACCTTTCAACTGTACACAGTAAAATTAAAGTGTTCCCTCAGTGACAAAGAATACACATGGATAACACAACTGGGGTCACTTAAGGCACATCTAGCTGCTTAAGGGCCTTATAAAATTTTGAGATGCTTACAGAAGAATGTGTGTATAAAATAGATATTTTATTTATGTCTCCTTTCAATATAGTTATGGAGATGTTATAGAACTCACCTCAGAAATGGTAGATGAAAGCACAGCAAAGCTGTGATTCATCCAGCATCACAAACAAAGTCTGTGCTAAGGTGAATCCTGACCTGGATCTCCAAAGCTGCCAAAAGACTACGAATTTGGGTCTTTAATGAATGGTCTGATGTCACTCAGTATTGTATCTCCCCTTTGACTAAGAATTTATGTGGGCATTTCTTCTGTTTTGATTACAGGATATGTCATCTGATTTATTCTGGATTGGTTCTACATCTGCAGCAACACGCAGTCATCAGGCAAGAAAGTCAGAAAACCCTTTTTCTTAATCTACTGAGGAGCCAGAACATCCCACAGTAAGTTCTGCAATCACCACTTGTAAGCTAGGAACCCAGATTGTTGGTGCTCAGCCTACTCGTGTTTACATAGACCAAACTATTACATCTTGGAATGTCTGAAATACGAATAACGGTCACAATTTAAATAATGACAGCAAATTGGTTATTTCACACTATCATACCTCTAATCCCTGTGTTCAGGGACCTAATCCTTAGGCAAATCTGTATGTCCTGCTGAGTGTTCCTGCACAGTCTGTGCTACTGTCTCTCAGGAAATAACCCCAAACTTGGAAGCCTGCCACAGCCCCAGACTGGGAAAGCATCCCCTGCACCAGGTGATTACCACGGGTCTTTTAGAAAACTCTCTGGGTCACAAAGATGCAAGTTTGCTGATTGTGCTTGTCTGGGAGCTGGGCAGTGGAGAGCTGTTAGTGTTGGCCAGCTGCCCAAAATGCTGTGAAAGACACGTAATTGACTGACCGCTGGCCCAGGGCTGTGGTGACATGACACCTTCCAGCTTTCTTCAGAGTGCTGGCTGCTTCAGAGAACTGCATAACAGCCTTTTGTAACGGGGCTGAGACCCAGCACAGCGGTCTGGGCCAGCTGTACCCATAAATCTGATAAAAAGTCTAGCTGGAAATACGTGCCATGAACATCTGCAGCGATGAAGGAGCAGCTCTCAGGATTACAGCAGCTCCCCTACACTGTACAGAGCTCAGTGATGCCAACCCAACATTATCAGCACTAGCCACGAAGAAGGGGTGGTGTGAGAATAAAGGAGATCAGAGATGAGGAGGCAGGGATTGGGTGAGATGATTTCTGACAGCAGGACTGTGTGCAGGGCTCTCCTGTCATCAGCAATGGAATGGAGCTGTGTGCCAGGCTGTGGGAGCAGAAAGCCTCCCGAGTGCCATGGCAAAGTGCTGCAGGAAAAGGGGGAGACAGAACTGTCCTGAATCTTGGTATGACTCTGAACCCCCAAATTATTTTAATGGCATTACTAAGACTTTAACCAGCACACATCCAGTATTGCCTGTAGTTAGAACACTACACTTAGTATTGAAGTATTTCCTGGTTTGAGTTAGGAAAACATGGTGGGTTCTGCCCTGGATTGCTAAGAAGGTTAAAAAAAAAATCCTCTAACATGAAGTTTTATTTCCTTTACACAGCTTTTAGAGCCTCAACATTACCAAAGGTGTGAATACAGATGTTTGACAGTTTTGAACAGTTTAATACTGCTGTGTCTGTGGTAGCACATTCCAGGTCACTGGGAGGACTCTGAATGTCTTCATTTAAAAGATAATTGGCTTCCAGGGCTTCCCTCGCTGGGGAGCCTCATTCCAATTAAAACTTGGGGATTGCTGTAGCTTTTGATTCTGGTCATTTTATAAATAGTCTAATTTTGAGGGGTTGAAATCAAGTTAATTTTTCCCTTCCTAAATTGAGCTTTTAAAGAACCCCGTGTGACTCTGGGAAAGAAATCACAAGCACACAGCATACGTCCTGTATTTGGATGTGGATGTTACGAAGATGATGGCTGCAGATTCTGCAATAGCTGGCGAGGTGTCCGAGTTGTGCAACAGTTAATCCTAAAAAGTGCATTCTATAGGAAGCCCTATTGTGGGATGCTAGGTGAGCTCAGGGTCTGGAAAGCATTGGGTCACAGCAGCTTCTTCCAATTCACTTCACTTTGTGTGACTCCTGGGAGTCAATTTCTGCTGGTTTAATACCATTTCCAGCCCTGGAAATTCCACTTTTAGAGTTTTCTTGGGGGAAGAGAACCAAGAGAAAACAGTAAAACTGTGACATTGTTACTTTTCTGTTCGAGTTACCTTATGGGGGCCAGCTAGCAATGACAGTCACAGTCGAAAACATGTACCTATAGCAAGCGGCATATTACTGCTACGAACCCCCAAAGCTCAGCTATTTGAAACGACGTGGGGCCGGACGGGCTCTCCAGGACAAGCCCCGCACAGGGCCGGGCGGAGGGGGCCCCTCTCCCGCAGGAACGCCCCGGGACCCGCGCCCGGGNCCGGCCCGGCGCTCGCCGTGGGTCAGCACCAGCCCGCAGCCCTGCTCGCACAGCCCCGCGGGCCGCGCCTCGCAGCGCTCCCGCATGTGCGCTTCCACGTCGCGCAGGTTGAGCACCTGGCGGCAGCCGCGGTTGCGGCACTTGGCCGGAGAGAAGTCGCAGGTCTCGGCGTGCTCGCCCAGGTGCTGCAGCGGCACCACCGCCTCGCA